>JACCIB010000238.1:0-230937 GCA_018906965.1 Philotrypesis tridentata | reverse complement strand
CCAGTAAAGGGGTTATGACAGGGTTAAAACCTGAAAAAAAAGAAAAATGATTAGGGCTGTAAAAAATTAATATATGTAGGTGCTCTAAAAACTACATTTTTCATTTAAAATATAAGTATTATACATCACTTTTATGCATAAAAAATATGCATAAAGTGAGTATAACATTTAAAAACAATTAAAGGTATTTACTTACCAAAAGTCCTGATTTTCATCAATTTTCTTTACTTGCCGCAGGTTTCTGAAGGAACCGTACCTTCAATCCTGGTGAACCAGACTGGAAAATCTTCCTTATAAGTCTGGTCACAAACTGAGCGGAAGGGATTTCTGAAAAACACAAAATCAATATAATTAATTATACATATTGTAAATAATTTACTATGCGTCTCTTCGAGCCAAATCGTTTTATTTATACAAAATTCGCCAAACGTTTCAGGATATATGTATCCCCTCTTCAGTGGCTATATACAAGGTTATAAAATATTTGAAAATTCATTACACAATATAAATTTAAAGTTTAAATTAATTACAAAATATTGAAAAAATCTTTACCTAATATGTAAAAAACCTCCATCTTTCACATCGCAAAAAGACAAGGAATATCGCATATGGCGCTATAATTAAAACGTACAAATTTAATTGAAATTTACAAAACTTTTTTTAAAAAATTTACTTACAGGATTTTGACTCGAGAAATTATAAAAACAGTACGGTTCTTTACCGGTGCCATTAGATGGCAATATGGCACCGGCCGAGGCTGGACAACAACTAGTGTCTCGATTGAAATTCGGCCTATATAAAGCCCGCAATACATACATCAAACGCAGAACACATACTAAGAATACATCAATTATATATGTAACAAACTATAATGCAACATACGTTGGCGACGGATATTTCGAGCTTCATCCGTGTATCAAGAACGTATAACAGAACAGAGGTGGCACGTCTACTACTCAAGTGACAGAGCGGGGAGCCCAAGCCGCGTCGCAAGAAACGCTCCTACCTAAAAATGTTATATCTAATCTAAAAAATAGTCCAAATAAAATTTAACTTGTAAATAATGGGATTGCGGAGGCTCGGTGGCGAGCAGACTGTATTAGGAGCCTAGCATGCAGATAGAGGTGTCATGCCGCTTCGCGCTCTCTTCAACTCAGCCAACACATGCTCGATAGTGATTGGCTGGCGAGCCGGAGCGGAACAGCCCAGTGGGAGGTCGGGGAGACCGGGTTGCCTTGGTAACGCGCTGGCCATACTGTATACTATATAGTCATACAGTCATGGTAGGAGCGTTTCTTGCGACGCGGCTTGGGCTCCCCGCTCTGTCACTTGAGTAGTAGACGTGCCACCTCTGTTCTGTTATACGTTCTTGATACACGGATGAAGCTCGAAATATCCGTCGCCAACGTATGTTGCATTATAGTTTGTTACATATATAATTGATGTATTCTTAGTATGTGTTCTGCGTTTGATGTATGTATTGCGGGCTTTATATAGGCCGAATTTCAATCGAGACACTAGTTGTTGTCCAACCTCGGCCGGTGCCATATTGCCATCTAATGGCACCGGTAAAGAACCGTACTGTTTTTATAATTTCTCGAGTCAAAATCCTGTAAGTAAATTTTTTAAAAAAAGTTTTGTAAATTTCAATTAAATTTGTACGTTTTAATTATAGCGCCATATGCGATATTCCTTGTCTTTTTGCGATGTGAAAGATGGAGGTTTTTTACATATTAGGTAAAGATTTTTTCAATAATTTGTAATTAATTTAACTTTAAATTTATATTGTGTAATGAATTTCAAATATTGTTATACCTTGTATATAGCCACTGAAGCGGGGGATACATTATATCCTGAAACGTTTGGCGAATTTTGTATAAATAAAACGATTTGGCTCGAAGAGACGCATAGTAAAATTATTTACAATATTCCAAATCGAGCGATAGATTTCACATTTAAACAATTAATTATACATACATTGAAGTATTAGTAATTATAGTGAATGTTACATATGTAAACATACGTAACATTCACTTTTAACTTATCTTTTCCAATTCTGCTCCGCTCAGTTTTGTGAGGAAACCTATCCGAAGGGTTTCTCTAAATTTTAGCTCAATTGGTTCATCCGTTCCTGAGAAAACCTGCGGCAAGTGAATAAAAATCATGAAAACCTAATTCTGAGTAAATGGCATTTAAAGTTTTACTTAATATTTAATAAAATAAAGTATACTTCCAAATGATTTTCAAACGTCTAGGCCAAATATAATCCAAAAGTAGCTGTCTGGGGATGATGACTGGAGAGACGCGTATTCAAAAAAGCTTCATTATGACAGCTTATGTCCTCTGAAACACAAAATATGTAATAAGTGAAAAAAGGTTAAAATATTAAATTCAGTAGTTTTTAAATTTTTTTTATAATTCAAACTCAAAGTATGCTAAATTTTTGTGAAAAATTATTCAACATACTTTGAGTTAACGTATTCTTAATAAATATTTTATAATAAATTCTAAATATTTAAAAATATACTTACAAATGCTGTGTTCTCATCCATGTAGCAAAGAGCAGAAGAATGAACCACTAGAAGCTAAAAAGGATTTGTTCAGATGTGATTGATAAAAGTAGGTCAGAGAACAGCTGATCAGCTGTTGAGCTAACAGCAAGCCAGCAGACTCAAGCAGACTAAAACTATCACTAATGTGCATGGTTATGAAAAAAAAAAAGAAAACTGGAAAACTGTCAGCTCTGCTCTGACCAAATTTTCATTTTATTTTGTAATGTGTGTATTGTCTATGTTAAATGAAAAGTTATATGAAGCTTGTAGTGAATGCTCGTTTCAGTGTTTGGTTAGGAGTGAGAAGTATAGGGGTTATTTGTGTAAATGTTTAGTGTGCCCCAGCTGAGTAGGAATCGTCATCCGGATTATTCCTTTTCCTCTTAGCTTTTCGGACTTCTAGTGTAGATTCCATTGCTCTCTTGTCTGACCAGAAAAGCCGTTGTTCGTCTGCACTCTTGGCCCAGTCTACTGCAGAAGATCCCGGATGCACATTGAAATTCTTCATCACCTGAAGTACTCCAGCTTTGCCATCATTGAAGGAAGCAACAGCAATGAAAATTCCAATCTCCAAGGACTGTGAGGCCGCTGAAAGTTTCCTTGGGGACGAGTTTCCAAATGGACTGGTTGAAGCTTTCGTTGCTGTTCTGGGTGAAGCCTCCAATGCATCTCTCCAGCAGGTCTGCTTGCATCAAGTCCTTGTAAATTGGCTTGATTGCCTCCATAATTGCCATAGGAATCGTGTCTCGATGTTGGAAATTCTTCAGTTGTCCCTTGGCTTTGGCTGCTTGCCATTTACACCAACTGTCTGATCCCACGGGATAAAGGTGGTGTCTCGGCTCTTGATCCGTTGAAGATTTGTGATGGAATGTTGCCCAGATGGCATTGGACATTTCTTCAACAGAATGATGATGGCTTCGGATGGCATTGCCATAATATGTTGTAAGTTTATCAATTCTTTGAGCTGTCAGACGGTTCTTTCCACCTATCCCTGCACCATCAGACAGTTTTTGGCCAGCCACAATTTTCTTCAGATTTCTCAGTCTGGTTCCCATTCTCTTCTGCACGTGTCCAACACATTCCTTCTTCTACTTCTTCTTCTCTCTTCTACTTCCATTTTTCCAGAACTTCCCTGATGATTGGCGGAGCACTGGTCTTGATGTGCTTCAAACCACTCTCTGTATTCTTCAGTGTCCTCCTCTTGATGTGATTCACAAGCCTTACAAAATGATTGTTTCGGTGCCCACATCAATTCACTTTGCCATTGTCGTTCCGGATCAACGTTGATACTCCTTAAAGGGAAGAAAATCCTCGTTTCCTCCAAGATCCATCACCGGAAACCATATCACAACAATTCTCCTGAGTCTCATCTGTATTACATTTTTCTTGCATAGCTGCTTTCATTGACTCGGTAGCTACTCTTTGACTCGAAATTTTTAACTCATGATTGATAGTTCCAAAATGACTATGAGCAACTGGTGGTAAAAAATCCATGATTCCACAAAAGGTTTTTAAACCAGTGTGTCCATGGCCCAGAGCTCTCATTGCTAAAACTACTCGCTTATTAATTTCAAAGGCATTACGCTTTTGACCAATTTGCCTACATGAGTCAATGGATTCAGCTTTACAGCAATTATTACAAGTCATAGATAGTTTGCTACCCAGGCCTCTGATATCAACTTCATTAAAAGTGATATCTCCGCCACAGTTTTTGCAAGCCGGAAATTCTTGTAATCCGGGCAAAAGTATAGAAATGTCAAAAATTCTATATTGTATAGAACCAGCTTCTACATACTCTGATGTTAATTTCTGTCTTGATCTGGATACTGGAATTTCTGGCTGTGCAAACTGCGTAGCTGCTGTACCTGATGTTGATGGTTGCGTAGTTGTTCTTGTTGGAGATCTTGCACTGGATGTCGATGGAAGTGGCATTTCTCTCTCTGGTGGTCCAGGTGCAGTAGACGATGAAGGATGTGCTTCCGATGGTGCTTCATTTCTTGAAGATGGGATGGTCGTTGACGATGGTTCACTTCTGTAGAACCTCCTTTGCCTCCTCTTCTTTCTTCCAACCTACGCTTTCCTTGTGCAGATGAGCCTGGCTTTCTGTTTCTTGAGCCAGTCATCTTATTGTTTTTATAATCTTGATATTTCACAACACAATAATAATACACTCACAATAACACAATAATAACCTAGATTTTAAACTAAATAAAATACTTGTGCAATTTTCAGTTAAAATTATTAGTTTAAAACTAAAATCTTTACTGAAAAATTGAACTGAATATTATTTAGTTAAACAATCACTGTTTATCATTTAACAGCGAGTTTGACAACCTGCTAGTGCTATGGTAAAACAGGATTCTAGTTAGAGTGCCATTCGCTGTAGATACCATTTACCTCGGCCGATAACCGCCAAATTTAAAATTTTTTCCAATGCGTCGTACAGTGAAAGGCATATATATATATATATATATACACACACACACACATATATATATATTTGATATATGCATCTTATGTACTTTCTTTTAATAAAACCATTTATAAAACATGAAATGGTACTTATAGTATAAAATATACGATTATCGAAAATCATGATTTTTTTTTTTGGTTTTATGCCTATAACTTTTGAAAAAAATTTTGTACCGAAAAGTGGGTTTCGGGAGCTTATTCTACAGTAAATTTCCTACAAAAAACGTTAATAAAAAAAAAATCAATTTTTTTGAAATTTTAACCCTGTCATAACCCCTTAAGGATGAGGGGATAAATAACTCTACGAAAATAAATGCGCTTTACACTTTAGGATAAATTTCGTTTTTATTCAAAGAAAATTTTACATTCACAATTTTTCACATAATTTAAGAAGACAATTTTGTATAATTTTTATATGCATGGTAGTTAATTCAAGATACAAAATATCGTAGTAGTAATTTAAAAAATAAGAGTCTTTTGATGCATCAAAATAGTTTAATACAGTTTCGTGAATATCTCGCGAATTTTTTTTTATTATTGTTTTAATAATAACGTCGCTATTGTTGGCAAAGATATCCGACTTTTTAACAAAAACGAAAGTTTTTTTGAAATAAACTCTTTATACTTGTTGGCCAATGCTCCGATACGCTCTAAGCGGCGATAGCGCTCGTCCACACATACAATCGCACTCTTCAATCCTTGAAAGGTGATTTTTTGTAACACCACGGCCGGTGAGAAATTTTTCTTATTTTTATCCTCAAAATCGGTGTTACTTTTTGCAAAGTAAATTGACTTTACGCCGTAAGACGTAGTGAAGCGCAGTAGCGTCTCATTATCCAACGATATATCGGAGGGATAGACGGGAGAATCCGAGTCGAAATACTGCGTTATTTTTTCGAGGTTATTTATCAGCACTGTCCATGCAGATGAACTTAAGGTCTGGCCGTATGAACATTGGTTGTTGATAAGCCGAATCGTTGGAGTGAAGACGTCTGCATCGTCGTTGTAGAATAAACCAACACAAATTTTTTCGTGTCCGAACTATTTAACGAATACACGGTTGACGCATGGGCGATGCTTTACATTCCTTCGGCGCCTCCATCATGATAAGCTTTGTTTTTTCGCCTCCATTGGGAAAACCGATGTCGTTTCTTTTCACCAGCATTGCCTGAGCCATTGTCTCAGTAAAACGTTACTGTACGAGCACAATATATACTATTCGATGTGATCGGTTCTAGAGCTAGCTGAACACTGAGGGGACCCGTCCCAATTAATAGATACTTATAGCGCGCATCTTATTTTAAAAAAGATGTCACCTACACCCTCGCACCTCTTATGCACGCACGCACGTCGATGCTGTTGGCTAGATGACCATATGTGTGCTCGTGCGTTAACGGAAAAATATTCCCTAAATACGTACTATGTGTAAATCGCTATTTTACTACTTTTCTCCAAAAGTTTTTCAGAGAGGCACGACGACTAATCGATTCGTCGATCGTTTCTTACTAACACTCCTCCGTAAAAGCTTTTCTCGAACCATGCATATGTGGAAGTCGAGCCCCCGAAAATAGAAACTGCATCGCCTAGCATTATAAAAGCTCCGGTCGGTCCAATCCTAGTGTTTAGTCTTTTCCTCAAACGCCGAGCGAACACTTCGTTGACCGTGATATTTCTTGTATCTAGTGCTTGCTTGTAATTGTGTATCCTATACAAAAATGCCAACTCCCGAGGCAAGAAAGATAGTCGCCGACTTTCAATACGTTGTAGTGCCTGCGCTGCGCTAGCGTGCGTACGATACGTTTACGGCAGCGCTGCAGCCCCGAGTGGTAGTCGAGATTTTTTGACCTGCCAATATCGTCGCTTGTGTTTGAGTATTTTTACATACTTGCATTCAGCGATTTGAAGGATGTGTTTACGATGTACGATGTGTGCATTTCACCAATGTAACCTAGCGATTTATCTTGCGGGTCGATGTCTCACTGAAATTCCGCTTCGAGCTCGTAGATGCCTTGCAACTCGTGTATTTTTGTGATATTGTAGTGCTCGCCACTGTCCAAACCCAGACATACGCGAGTATCTTCTTTCACAATGCAGCGCACCCGTTTCCCCTCCACCAGCAAAGATATCATCATTTTTGGCTGTAATTTTAAAACCCATTAATTTTTATAAAGGCACATGCATTTAATAACAAAGTTAAAGAATCTTAAAATTACCTGTAATTCGTAAGTTGATAATTTTTTTAAAAGAGATTCTCCGTTTTCTTCCGGCTGCAAGTGGCCCGTTTCAGGACAATAATAATACAACGAGGCAATTCTGTAGTAATCGAGCATCTCCTGCTCTAATTGAATATATGCGGCATCCTCCTCGATGAGATGCACATAAAAAGACGATGGTGTATAGAAACAAGAAACCCTTCTTTCTCTTGATGCAAGAGCGCGTCAATGTTACGCCAACCAACATTGAGTAGCGAGACCGATTCCATTGTGACGCATTTAGTTTAGATTACATCTGCTCCTAAACACTTCCGAGTAAATACTGTCACCCCCTGCTGTTTTCGAGGGGGGACTAGGACTCGATTTTCGACTGCGGCCCGAGTTCGATGGGTGATTGGAGGGGGGAGAGCGACTGGCACGTGCCACAGGTAAGCATAATTCGGGGGGAGGGGGCGTTTGAAGTGTTGGAAAAATTAACGGTTCATCGTGCGCGCAGGCTCATCTGTTGCAGAGCTAGACTGTGCGCCGCCGCCGCCGCCACTGTGGTTAAATATGCTTAATTGAAAAAATTAATTTAGTTGAAATTGTGCTGTCGCGCTAACATCATGGATACGCGATGGTCGCATCCTTGGACAAGTAAAAAAAAAAAAAAAAAAAGTGGTGGGTTTATACACTTGCAGCCTTAGAGGCCTAGCAGGTGTTTTTTTTTGTACCTTTATTTGTATTCCACATTATTTTTTTCACATTATTCTCCTTTCTTTCTCTTCCTTAACCCCCATATACTTTTAGTCTGGGAAGGCTTCTCCGGTGAGGACATGTTTCAGACGCACACCTTGCCGGTTAAGCCGGCACTCTCTGGCCCCGGAAGGCCATCGGGTCCACCTTCCCAGGGTAGCTTACCGGAGAAGGAACTTTTTCAAAGTCCAGCTCCCCGTCGGTAAGGCCAACGTTCCCTGCCTACTGCATCGGATCGGCTACCCCGTGATTTCTATATTACCCCCAGAGTCCCTAACACTGTCTCGCAATTCCGCCCAGGTTATTCGCCTGTGGGGCAAGGGAAAACCTGGAATGACGCTGAAGGAACATTCCAGGGAAAAACCCGCCCCGAGACAGCCGGGGTACAGGGTTCTTTTCCCGCCGAAAAAACGTAACTCAGAAAAAATCCGAGTTTTTGTCCTCGCCGGGAATCGAACCCTGACCCCTTGAGCGGTGTTGCCTGTGCGCCTAGCACGCTAACCGCGCAGCCAACACCGCTCCTCCTTGGACAAGTATAATATGCGGACCTACGTCGTGCGGAAAATCATGGTTTATAAAACGGTTTTTAAATTATCTCGACCAGATGGCCAACGTAAAATTCGATCATATTATATTCTATTATGCAGAGTGGCAAGACGGTTACAAGAGTGAACATTTTTTAAACAACGGTAAATCTATCGAGTTTCACGAAGGGCTACCCAATCCTGAAGACTATTCAAACGATCCGCATTTAAAAAATTATTAATAATCGACGATTTGATACGTGAGGCTTCTACTCATGTTATCGTCGATCTCTTTACGAAAGGCTCTCATCATAAGAATATTTCTGTATTTTTTATAACGCAAAATTTATTTCACAAAGGAACGTATGCTCGAGATATAAGTCTCAACGCATCGTACATTGTGTTATTTAAAAATCCTCGAGACCGCGTCCAGATACAACATCTCGCGCGACAAGTCTACCCCGAAGATCCGAAATTTTTAAAAGAAGCGTATCAAGATGCAACTACAAAACCTTTTGGTTATTTGATGATTGAATGTAAACAGAGCACGCCGGACGAGTTTCGATTCAGAACGGCCATTTTTCCCGACGACGAGTATCAATACATTTACTTGCCAAAGTATACGACAAGTTCTCTCGAACAAACTATTTAATGTAAAAAAAACAAAACTCTACATATTATTCTTCAGTCGTAGCCCAACCATGCCGAAGCATGCATCGTCGTCTGCAGCAGGCGGCTCGGGTAATAGTAGTAAACCACCGTTTGAAAAAAAATATATCGCTCTCTTGGATGCTCACAGACACTCGGATAAAAATCAACGCTTAGCAATTTTGAAAGCCGCCGACGAAAAGTTAATAAAATATATTTGCGAGTGCGCGTTAAACGTTCTTCACGGTACAGTGACATTGAAAAATCATCAAAAAAGTAAACTGAAAAAACACAAAAATATTTTAAGAAAACTCGCCTCTAAAGCAAAAAATAAAAACGCTTGGAAAATTAAAAAACGTGTAATAGTACAAAAAGGTGGTAGTTTTCTTGCATTCTTATTGACACCGATACTAGAGAGTGTACTGTCGATTTTCCGTTAAAATCATTTATAATGTCGAGTATAAAGAAAATGGTGTTATTACCAAAGGAGCAGCTCGACAGAATACGACAACGAGAGTGGAGTGCAACTTCGACAACAGGTAGCCCCGAAGCGACCATCGCCCCTGTGGCGCTAGGGTCTACGCAGACTGTAGGAGATAATCTCACACGCCTGGACGATGAAATGAGAAAAATTCTCAATTCGAGAACGTACCCAAACGAGCAAGAACGTTTAAAAGATTATTTGAGTGTTTTACGACGGTATTTATTTTTTGTGGAAGAAAAACGCAATCCCGTGATAGATGTGAAAGCTGCAGACTCGGAGGCATTATCGGACGAGTTGATTATTCAAAGTGTTCCGAAGATTTACAAGAGAATCACGCAGCTGCTATTGAACCACTTGAAGGGACGCCGCGACCGCATAACGTGGAGTGTCACTGGTGTCGTATCTATCGACGGGGAGACAATTGAAAATTCAAACATTATCGACTTGATGAACGAGGCTGCGCGCTCGCGGAAAAAAATTAAAGCTGTCGGTAGATAAGAGTTTGCGAAACTACTTCGCGATATCAACGTGCCTAAAGAATATGTGGGGAACCCCGATTTGTGGAGTATCGCCGGTGCCGAGTCGTCGAGCAGAGACTGGAGCAAATTAAGCATTGACGACGACGACGACGACGACAACGAGACATCTGCGGGGAACGATTTTAAGACACCGAAAAAACGTTTCAACGAAAGTGATTTTAACCGTCTTATGGATCCAAAGGTTACTTTAAGAAAACGAGGCGAAAAACCACTTTTCAGTTCTACACCTAGTAAAAAATGGTTAAAAAGTCTGTAAACAAACGTTTGAAAAACAATATTTTGATCCGATGAAAGCATCGGCATTTTCTGGTGCAAGAAATTTGATTCGTAAAAATAAAAATAAAATTTCTCCGGAAAAAATTAAAAAGTGGTTTACGCGCCATACACACTTCATAAAACTGTTCGTAGGAAATTTCCTCGACTATTTTACAACGTAGAAGGAATAGATCAAGTTTGGGAGGCAGATCTCATACAGCTCAATTCTATCGAAGACCAAAACGACGGTGTAGCATACATATTGGTTGTAATCGATGTTTTGTCTAAATTTGTGTGGGCTCAGCCCCTTCGTGACAAAACTGCGCTCGAGGTTACAAATACTTTCAAGAAAATTCTCAAAATCAGCATCGGTCGCCGCACACACTGCAAACGGATCGCGGTAAAGAATTTGTCGGGAAAACGTTTCAAAAATTTCTCAAAGACAACGACATACATTTTTGAACTGTAAGCAACCCCGATGTAAAAGCCGCAGTTGTGGAGCGTTTCAACAGAACTCTGAAAGAGCGCATGTACAGATACTTTACGTATAAGAATACAAAGCGATACATTGACGTATTACAACTACTGGTTGACGGTTACAACAACACACCGCATTCTACGATTAAAATGGAGCCAGGAAGTGTGACTTTATATAACGCGCACAAAGCCCGAGATAATTTAGTTGCTCGTGCGGTGCGTAACCAACCTCGTCGAAAAAAATCAAAGTACAAAGTAGGTGCACACGTGCGTATAAGTCGAGAAAAAAATATTTTCGAGAAAGGTGCTGAAAAATCTTGGAGCGAAGAAGTGTTCAAAATTACAAAAGTTTTGAAGAGACAAGGTTTATTTATCTACAAACTCGTCGATTTACAAGGCGAGGATATAGAGGGGTTTTTCTATCCTGAAGAACTATCTGCTGTACATAAATCGCGCGTCGAGGAGCGCGAATATAAAATTGACAAAATTTTGCGCTCGAAAGGCCGTGGCAAGAATAAACAATATTTCGTAAGTTGGGTTGGATATCCGGATAAATTCAACTCGTGGGTGCCGGCTGCCGATTTGAAAAATGTTTAAAAATGTATCAGACAAATTTCACGATAGTTCTCCCGAGCAACAGCACCGCAAAGTATTTTCCAAATAATACGACTGCATGCTTCTCGACCCGTCTACCCAAAGAGATCGAACTCTACAGGCGGTGGCTCGTAGGTATTTCGGAAATACACGTTCCATGTACAACGCTGCATCTGCGGCACGAAGAGTGCACTCTCAAGACGCGCGAGAACGAGGAGCCTCGATACTTTCAGCACGGCACCTATCCCAATATACGAAGTCTTGTCGATACAATAAACGAAGCTCTCGTATTAACGAGTAAAGATAAACTGTGCATGAAATTATTCTACAACGAAAGAGGTGGTTATGTGTCTGTTGGATTACTCTCAAAAGATGGCCATGCAAAAATGTGTAAAACACCCGAACTGTCTCTCCCCGTGCAACATGTACTTGGATTCGAGTTTGGTATAGAACCGACCGATTTGCGCAAGCAAATTGACAATTATCAAATACGATATGTAGGTACACAACCTGCGAGTTTTGCAAGAACAGTCCCAGATCAAATGTTCGTGTATAGCAATATATGCGAATCAGGCATAGTTGGCGACACTTTTGCGCCGCTTCTGAGTATAGTCAATGTGGAGGCAAAAAAATTTCAATTTGGTGGTACTATGGTAAAATGTTACGATCCTGTGCATTACGTCCCTGTGCTCGTAAACAGATTTCAAACGGTCGACATAGATATAAGGGATAACCTCAGTAAACCGATAGCATTCGAGTTTGGGACGTTGACCGTTACGCTACATTTTAAGAAAGCAACGATCTGAGTGATTTAAAAAATGAGTTTTTACACAGTTTACGATCAGTCGGGCTACGGTGGCCGCGGCGTCAATCATGTATACGTCGGCTCCCCACGCATGCGAGGCCACGGGCTAGGCTCATGGTTTTCTGGAATATTTCGAAGTGCATTACCATTCCTCGCCAAGGGAGCTCGAGCTGTCCGTAAGGAGGCTTTGCGTGCGGGCGCTAACGTGCTCGAAGATATTGGCGAGAACGTGTCGTTCAAAGATTCGCTTCGAAATCTTCTAAACGAGTCCAGCCACAACCTAAAGAGAAAAGCAACCGAAAAATTGTCAAAAGTGATGGACGAATCGGGCTATAAACGTCGACGCGCAAAGAGACTAGCTCAGTCTCCATTCGGTCTCGGTCCGCTTCGCATCGTATCACGGCGTCGGAAGAAACGCAGCACTACAGCCGGAAAAAAAATCACGAAACGTAAAACAAGGAGACGTACAAAACCGTTGAAACGATTAAACCGGAAACGCAAGAGTAAGAAGACTAAACGGAAGACTACAAAGAGGAGGAAGAAGGCAAGAAAAACTAAATCGCGCGATATTTTTGGATAATCAAGTAAAACGGTGAAAATGTCGTTTTTACATAGCCATTCGGAGGCGTGCCTCAAGACCGAACTCGACTTATTTTCACTCCCCGCAACGCAGACCGCAATAGAATCGAGCAGATGGGTATCTTACAAACCCGTGTCATCGTTGAGCGACGAGAGTCCAATCGAGTTTTGCGTAAATTCTCAAAACGAGGATTACTTAGATCTCGCGCATACAGTGATAAGAGTGAATGTCCAGATAACCCCTCTAACGGCAACCACCGACAAACAATTAGTCCCGGTCAACAACTTTCTACACTCGATATTCAACCAGGTTTACTTGAACCAAAAACTCGTCTCACCACCCAATAATGCATATCCGTACCGGGCGTATCTCGAAACTCTTTTGAATTATGGCCCTGCGGCGAAGCATTCTCATCTATCTACAGCCATGTGGGCGTCTGATACTGCAGGCGCTATGGACGAACGGCGCTAATGATCCAGAAAATGCAGGGCTTGTGGCTAGACAGGCATGCATGTCGGAAGGAAAGCAATACGATCTTCTAGGACATCTTCACTGCGATATTATGAATCAAGATCGTTTTCTCATAAACGGTGTCGAAGTGCGATTGAGACTTGTGCGCTCGAAACCCGCATTTTGTCTCATGAACGCGTCAGCTACAGAGTATTCCGTTCACATTGCGGAAGCCACCCTCCTCGTACGGCGAGTTAAAGTATCACCAGCTGTTTTAATAGCCCACGCAAAGGCCTTGTCATCGGCGACAGTAAAATACCCCATTACGCGTGTAGAAGTTAAAACTTTTACTATGCACAGCGGTATAATCGGGGACTCTTTAGAAAATGTTATTCTCGGCCAATTACCGAAAAGAGTCATTCTCGGCTTTGTCGACAATAAAGCATTCAAAGGAGATCGAACGTTAAATCCGTTCAACTTTCAAAATTTTTCAATTAATTTTCTATCGCTGTATGTCGACCGTACGCAAGTGCCAAGCAAACCTATGCAGCCTAAATTCGATAAAACAAACCCCATGTTTGTCGAAGCCTACCACACTTTATTCCCCGGCACCGGTATACATTATATGAACGAGGGCAATGACATTGGGCGGATTGACTATCCTGACGGCTACTGCCTCTTCGCATTCGATCTCACCCCCGATCTGTCGGCTCATTACGCTGGGCATTGGAATCTCGTAAAAAACGGATCCATTAGATTCGAAGTCCGCTTCGATAAGCCATTGTCTAAAACTATAAATTGTATCCTCTACGAAGAGTTTGACAACGTTTTAGAAATAGATGCAGCACGCCAAGTGGTAATAGACTATAACTCGTAAGTGGTAACAGCAGAGATGGGTGGGGAGCGCGGAGGCCTCCGAATGTTGGTAGAGCGCTTGGGCCTCCTGCTGTGCGGTGACAGTCCGTTTTGAACCCCGCAAGCCGCACGTACTTTTTTCTTCTGCGTATAATGGAGAAGACCGATTATATCATCGATATTCAGGCTTTCCACGACTGCAACGGCGATTTTCTTCCCAAAGAAATTGCTGTTTTGGGGGTCCATAGTAATTTTATCGGACACTGGATAGTGAAACCGCCATACACCTGCGACGCGTTGTCTAAAGGAATACTTGCTACAAATACATATCTAGCGTGCTATCATCACGGAATCGAGTGGTTCGACGGTGAGTCTAATCTGGAAGACGTTTACAAAGTGCTCCGCGAGCTGGCTCGAAGTGCGCTGCGTATCTATGTGCGCGGAGTACAAAAACAGACATTGTTGGAGCAGCTTTTCGGGCGCCACGTAGTGAATTTAGAAGAATACGGCTGCCCATCCTTCAAAAATCTACCGAGGATTAACGAGCATTATTGTTTCTTTCACGGAAGGAAAAGAGAATACTTTACGGCTATACGTACAAGCTGAGGTTGTGGATTCTGAAATCGCTGTACACGCCGAATGTAACACGTTCAAATAGCGACAGACGCCCGAGAGATACCCCCGATGCTAAAAAACCTCCGCTTAAAAGTAAAAAAAAACCATCCGATGAGCTACGAGAAAAGTTGGAGGATTTAAACGTTGGCAAGTCGCAACCACAGAGTCCGGCTACCCCCTCTACAGCCTGCATTTCCGTCAATAGTGGGGAGTATCAAGCAGGTGAGGAAGCGCTCTACGCCCAAGTGCACGATGAACTCACTACAGATACTTCGTGTGCTCGTGAAAGCATCAGTGCAGACTGTGGGTGTTTTTCCGGCAGACCTCATTCCATTCACATTACCCAGGCCTTGTGCCCTTGTAGTTAATACAGATGACAGCACTAAACCAGGTTCACATTGGGTTGCAATCTATATCAACAGGCTTGGCGAAGGAACTTACTTTGACAGTTATGGACTACCACCAACCGACCCGAATCACATCGATCGACTTAGACGAAATTGCCAAGTCTACAATTGGAACGTCCAGCAGTTGCAAAGCCTCAATTCTGACGTCTGTGGGCATTATTGCCTTAATTTTTTGTTCCACATGTCTGATGGTGGTTCTTATACTATTTTCAAATAATACAACCTTGAATGATTTTATCGCTGAGCGCCTTGAATCAATGTTAAAAATGCGCAGCCCGCGGTGTAAAGGCAAAAGAATAATTTATTGCTCGAACGGTCAAAAGTGTAAACGCAGGCACGACAATTTGTGCAGTATAAATGTTCTGTGTACTCGTTCGCGAAGGTCATACCGCCGAAGATGGGTCCTAATCAGAGCAAGGCCGGCTACGAAAAGCTCGTTCCAGAGACCGAGGAAAAAAAGAAGGAGACATCGGCTTCAACCTCGCAGTGGAAGCAGTATACACAAAAATATTCTACAAATACTAATTCTTTACCCGAAAAAAGTGGCTATAAAAAAATGTAAATATGTGTGCTGGTGTGAATTATAATCGTTTTCTCATGTAATCTTCACAAAGTGACTAAAAATATTGTCGACGAATAAAACTATGTAATCAAAAAATTAATCGTCGTTGTAAATGTGTGCGTATGAATTATAACCGTTTTCTTATGTAATCTTCACACAGTGTCTAAAAAATAAAAATGTAAAAAAATATTGTCGACGAATAAAACTATGTAATCAAAAAAAAAAAAAAATGATCGTCATTGTAAATGTGTGCGTGTGAATTGTAACCGTTTTCTTATGTAATCTTCACAGAGTGTCTAAAAAAATAAAAATAAAGTAAATGGAATTTCTGTGTTTTCTCATTTTCCTATCACATAGCCTGTATACTCCCCATGCTTTTAACTTAACGGTTTTTCGAAAATTAGTTTGTTACATTTACAACCTTTATCTTAAAAAGCCAGTTATGAATTGACGGTCTATTCAAAGTCAATGCATTTGATCTCATTCGCTTAATTTGTGTTAATTAGTCGCACACCTTTTAATTACACCTACAACTCGTTATCATTTTTTCAGTGATCTCGGCTCGATGCTCTCGGGCCCTTGGTTCGCTTCGCTCCCCCTCGGCTAGCGCCGTTCCCCTCGCCTCGCTCCCCGCGGCTAGCGCCGTCCCCCTCGGCATATACATACTGTCGGTTTCGTTTATAACGCACCCCTCGGATGGACTTTCCAGACAGTCCCCCCTCTCTCAGAGACTCTGGCTCGCTATTCCGAGTTTTTTCGGGAAATGTTATCTGCGCAAGATGTCTGTGGAGGCGGCTTTGTTTTTTGAGAGGAAGGACTTCTCGAGAGGACGAAAAAATACGCCAGAGTCAGTTTGGGCCTTATTCTAGCAAGAAGCACATCGTTATGGTGCGTGTCGAGCCATATTACTTTAACCCCTCTTCCATAGGGCCAAAAAGATCAATTGTCGTGGTATATATAAATAATTTATTATTATACTTATATTATAAAAGTGCTTATTAAATATTGTTTTTTCTTTCAGTTTGAGTATTGGGAAAGGCAAAGGAGGGAGAGGCGGATATTAAGGAAGCACAATGACCGCTTTCAGAACGGAGTATTCCAACCCGCGTACGATGCGGGGCATCGCGGAATTATTGTCTCATACCTTGGAGATGCACATAAGCATCATAAACAAGGAGGTGCGGATGGAGGTGTTTAGCAAAATATTTTTCTACCCACGCTACAATCTTTGCATTGGCCCACCCCTTCCTGTGATGGATCCACCCCGACGGCTCGGGGCGTTAATGCGCGACGTGTTTACAACTATAAGTGAGCCTGTTACGGACGAAATAGAAATATACTTAGTGCTGTGCTTAATGTATGCCAACTACTTCATGTAAAGTGTTTTTATTAAAAATGTAATAAGTGTGTGTAAAAGTGAAAAGTGTTTTGTTTTTTCAAACACCCTGGCAGGTGCGCCTCTCCCCTTTCTCTCTCGCTCGCCCACGCACGCCACATCGGTTGGCTTCGGCCCCGCTCGGCTAGCTTCGGTCGGGGACTTTGAAAATTTTAGGCTGTGCTCTCTCTCCCTCGCATCTCTTGGCACGTGGCAGAAGACACAGAGCGCATGCGTCATTTATACCGTACCTCTCGGCTTTTCCCGTTCCAGACACCCCCACTCTCTCTCTCGCTCTCAGCCTGCTGTCGAAAATTCTCGACTCTCTCTCGGCTCTCTCTGCGCATGCGTCGGGTATAACGCGCCCCGATCGATATTTTTTCCAGACACCCCCACTCTCTCGCTTTCGGGACTTGGAAAATTTTCGACTCTGGCGCTATAAGCTCTCTTGTATACTCTCTCTCTCTCTCTCTCTCTCTCTCTCTTCCACGCACAGTCTCCCACCCGGGCGGCGGCGCGGAGTCAGCGCTCGTCACTGCGGAGTCAGGCTGGCCCCCGGGCGGGGCTAACCCTTCCGCGGGGCCGCCTCTCAGCGAGTCCGGCCGCTGGTCCGCCGGGACCATCTGCCGTCGTTTATATCGCACCCCTCGCCGTGACGTCACTGGCGCCAGTCGGCGCCATCTCCCTTGTCGCCGGTGGCGGGGTATAACCCACCCCTACTACTCATGTATGAAAATAGGAACGTGTAACCATCTTCGCGTTAAGGGTCTGTTGGGCAGATTACCATTTCTTTAGTGTCACTTCTCCTTCGATTATCTATACCTTCGATTTGACATAAATTCTCATTTTAATTTTAAGAAAAGAAAGTTATGATATCAATAAATGAATTGGCAAGTTTTATGTTACAAAAAGTAATTGTTTTCAAATAAATAAATAACCGATTAAATTGAGGAAGGATTATAAGTATATGTGTTCATATAAACACTCAATCAAATTGCAGCATGTGAACAGGTGGATAGCCTGTGAAGAGGTACAGTCGGGTACAATTAAAACTTTGAATAATTGCGACTGCTGCCACGTTCTGTACATGTAATAGAATGGTATGATGTTCTTACATGACATTATCATATGACAAATGTGCCCATAATATGTAGTAATATCATGTTTGTTTAAAATTATTATGTAATTTAACAAGATTGTTTCGCATCATGAAAACTTTTTCATTTATTTATGGAAGCTACGAGCGGATGTACAATCTACTCTACTTAGTAATTCAGTAATTGTATTGCTATCCTTATTTCATTAAAAATCTATGTCCAGGACGATTATATACAATTATATATGAGATTTAAATTCTGTTGATTTACATACATTTAAAAAAAACAGGAAAAAATTCTATCATGTAGAACGCAATTTTTTGACGGAAAAACTTGCCGCCCGTCCTATCATAGATAACGATGTATACCATCTTTAAATTATGCAAGGTTAACCAAATTAACTTGTTCATGAAACACCGTTAAAAAATCTCTGAATCGATTTTTCATTCTATATGTATTAATTACTGTCCATAACCAATTTTTGAAGAATTCAAACTTAATCTTGCAATCATTCTAAGCTCAATTTTTTGTTATTTGTATGTATGTTTTACAAACCTCTGTTAGTATTATCGGAAGATTGCAGGAAGTTGATTAAAAATAATTGTGACTATTATTACATATTAAAAAAATGTTATAAAATAAATTTCTATGACTCAAGTTGGAAAATAAATCAAGTTTAAAAATTTTAAATTAATATTTATGTAGTTTACAGCTTTTAGTTTTAAATCTTTACTTAATTAAAAAATGGAATTCCATTGTTTATTACTACTAGACCAAGAGCAGCGCGCTTCGCGCGCTCTAATTTTTCTTGCAGTTTGTTCATAATTTAACAGTACTCAGAAATACTTAAAATAATCAAATTCGATTTTTATTTTGAAAATTTTGAAGAATTATTTCTCTTTTAAAAGTTATTTTTTAAAATACAGTTTCTAAAAAGAACTTATGGAACTGTGCATAGGTATATCTATATATGAAGAACTCATGAACCCATTGTCGATTCTATTGTGTATAAAATAAAAACAAATCTTTCTCGATTTCTTGTACCTGCACTATGCTTGCACGCAGATCTTTTTTGCCATTATATTAGGCGAGAATGTTAGATCAACATCAGCGGGCTTCGCGCGCTCTAACCTCAAACTAACGCATTCACCGGAAACACATGAACCATGACACATGAACATATTGGCTCTTGAGTCTTGACGCATGCGCACAACATCAACCATTCACAATTCGTCGTCAGCGGCTTCAAAACATCCGGTCATGACTTTTTATTAGTGGGATTTGAGGCCATTGGTATCATAGTTTAATATAATGATTTGAGTAGTACCCACTATAGGATAATAGGACGATAAATTAACTATATTAAAAATTTTATGATATTGTTAATTACACTGACATTTAGTGGTTCATCGATTATCTATGATAGGACGGGGCGGCAAGTTTTTCCATCAAAAAATTGCGTTCTACATGATAGAATTTGTTCCTGTTTTTTTTAAATGTATGTAAATCAACAGAATTTAAATCTCATATATAATTGTATATAATCGTCCTGGACATAGATTTTTCATGAAATAAGGATAGCAATACAATTACTGAATTACTAAGTAGAGTAGATTGTACATCCGCTCGTAGCTTCCATAATTAAATGAAAAAGTTTTCATGATGCGAAACAATCTTGTTAAATTACATAATAATTTTAAACAAACATGATATTACTACATATTATGGGCACATATGACATATGATAATGTCATGTAAAAACATCATACTATTCTATTACATGTACAGAACGTGGCAGCAGTCGCAATTATTCAAAGTTTTAATTGTACCCGACTGTACCTTTTCACAGGCTATCCACCTGTTCACATGCAGCAATTTGATTGAGTGTTTATATGAACACATATATTTATAATCCTTCCTCAATTTAATCGGTTATTTATTTATTTGAAAACAATTACTTTTTATAACATAAAACTTGCCAATTTATTTATTGATATCATAACTTTCTTTTCGTAAAATTAAAATGAGAATTTATGTCAAATCGAAGGTATAGATAATCGAAGGAGAAGTGACACTAAAGAAATGGTAATCTGTCCAACAGACCCTTAACGCGAAGATGGTTACACGTTCCTATTTTCATACATGAGAGTTTCGGGTTTTTTAGCTTAATGCATAAGCATCATGATTTGAGTGGTTGTGATTAACGCATTGAAAAGGTAAAAGACGACATTCATTCTAACATAATTATTTGTTTTTCAACTTGATCTATAATTATCACATATTCTTCCAGTATTTGTGTTCGACCACTTATTCACAAGAGGAAAGAAGATATATTATTTGTTGATCTGACGATTATAATATCAACACGTCTTAAAAGTATGCAGTAAAGCTACTAGTATTTTGTCTATATAAGTGTTATCAAGATCTTTAATTTCCATAATTAAATAAATGTATAGAATACAGCACTTATAATTTCGACTACATAAGAGTTGTCGAAGTTTGAAAATTAAAGTTGAATTTTAGAGTAAGCTCTAAGAATTTTTATTTTGTCTGTATGAATGTTAATAAAAGTTTTGTTTTGTCTGCATAAGTGTTATTAAGAGTTTTTTTTTACATTAAGGTTATCAAGAGTTGTAAAATTAATCTTTAATTTTTACATCAAGAAACGACCTTATACTGCCAGCCTTTTACCTTGGAAAGGTTTGTTTGGGGGGGGGGGGAGAGATTTCACTACTTTTAAAAGGTATATAATATGTAAATTACAAAGAATAGTTAACATCAACTAAATAAGTAAAAATTTAAAATATTAATGTACATTTGCTCATGAATTATTGTAATAATAATAATTATTTTTTAGACACTATCTGTAGAGTAGATAAATTTTTAGATCATTATTATTCACTAAGAAATCTATCTTTTCCACACCACCCTCGAGGTAAATAGAATAGCGCGTTTTTTTTCCTTTATTGAAACTAAATTTTATGTTAAGTTCCATAATGATTTGTTTCGCAAATATACATCAAAGAAATCTGTACGTCTAAAATTATTGCTAACTAATTAACTGATAACTGCTTTCTTGAAAGCATTTGTACGTTACGTATACTATTGTCATGCAGAACATGAGTGATATAGAATTTTAATATTTCTACAAGTTTACATCGTATCCTTCACAATTGTTTAATCTATATTATAGAATAATGTAAATAATATTTAGAATAAAAAGAAGTATATGTAAGTTAGTTTCCAATATCCCTATGATTCTTTATGATAGACGTATTATCATTTTTAATGCAACCCACCTAATTCGGTAAACGTTTAGAAAACTGTAATCGAATTTACACTTTATGAAAACTTGTAAAAAATAGTGTCAGTAAAGTTGTGGTATCCCGTGTATGACTTTCACATAAATACTTACACGGTTGACATCATAAATTTAGTGTCTAAATTTTCAGGTAGGTCTCCATAAAAATCATCTAGACCATATTTGAGCTGTTCAATATTGAATACTATAAAAACTTTCGTCGATACTAAAAAATGAAAATTTCACTAGCTTGTCATGTCAAAAGAATTCTTTCCTTGTAAAATCTGATAGTTTTATGCCTTCATAAGTTCCCGTTACCGTATACTAAACAAAAAATGCTTTTCCCTTGAGAAAAGCTCGTTACATCTGGAATCTGAGTGTACTTGCTCTCTCCAAATTGCGAACAAATTCTAAACCACTTGCTTCTGAACTTATAGAATAATTATAAATAGGAAAACATCCACTGCAAATCTGTAAAAACTTTCAATGATAAATAAATGATGCAAACACAACACTTTCACTAGCTTGTCACATAACAAGAAAATTATGTATAATCTGATAGTTGTATTGCAGTAAAACCTGAAAAAGTCTCGGTACATCTGTACTTGCTCTCTCAAAATTGGGTGAATATTCTAAATCACTTGTCTCCTGAACTTATGCAATAATTATAAATCTTGTAAAAATATTTTGCACATCACTAGCTTCTCACAGGTATATAACATGACAGTTGCGTAACTTCTTAATAAAAATAGAAAACATGCACTGCAAACACTAAAAACTTTCTTCGATACTAAAAAATGAAAATTTCACCAGCTTGTCACGTCACAAGAATTCTTCGCTTGTAAAATTGTATGCCTTCGCAAGTTCTCTTTATACCGTATACTAAGTAAAACATGCTTTTCCATTGAGAAAAGTCTTGTTACATCTGGAACCACTTGTCTTCTGAACTTATAGAATAATAACAAAACTTTCAATGATACTTAAAAAGAACAACACTTTCACTTGCTTGTCACATAACAAGAAAATTGTTTATAATCTGATAGTTGTATGCCTTCCAGTAAAACCTGAAAAATAAAAGAGAACATTTTAACAAAGAATCAGTTCAAAAAATCTTTCATTATATTATGTACGAAAAACAGTAAAACTAAGTACTTATCTAATGCTAGCCTTTTCGTTATGTTTGTGAGATGTCTTAACATAACCGCGCCTCTTGATATGTTTGAAAATAAAATCACTTCACTATTAATTTATTGTATCATCATGTATTAATTTATGTATGAGATACTTTTTCTTTTTTTTAACACTACGTGCTTATTGTACATAGAAAAAATTAAAATTAAAATGTAAATACACCGTAGGCGGTAGGAGCCAGCTGATCCGCTCGTCTGCATATATAAACTGCACAGATACAATACACATTAATATAGTACATACGTAGAGCTGACGTCACGATGACGTAGTTCGCGGAGAACATTTGATCCGACGGGAGAAGAATTTTTGATTAGAAGAATTCGGGACCTCGCACTTTCACTTCACAAAATCTTTTGATAGAAGCCAATTTCGTAAAATATGATCCTGAAGTGATTTTGTTCGTTTTATCCCAAGCTTTCACTTGAGTGCTCATAAGTGAGTATTAAAGCTCTTAATGCGAAGAAAATCGTACACCAAGGTTCCAACAGGGCCAATTTAAAGTATATATGGTCTTGCTAGCGCCCGACGGCGGCGTACGTACTAAAGTACCTTATACTTGCCATCGTGGCGCTACCGCGCCCCTTGATTATAAATCTTGAAAAAACATTTTTTACATCACTAGCTTCTCACAGGAATTCCTTCCCTTTATAACATGACAGTTGCGTGACCTCCCAATAGAAATTGTGTAAAAACTTTCTTGATACTTAAACGATGAAAATACAACACTTTCACTAGCTTGTCACATCACAAGAAAATTATTTCCTTATATAATCTGAAAATTCTATAAAACTTTTCTTCGATTCTTGAACGATGAAAATAGAACACTCACTAGCTGGTTATAAGGATCCTTTCGATTCACAGCCTGAGAGTCTACCTCTCAGGAGACGAAAGGAAAAGTTAACAATTATTCACAAGAAGATCAGCAATCGAGGAATATTGTCAACGCACTTAACCAGCTTGTCACATCACAAAATAGCTATTTCCTTATATAATCTGAAGATTCAGTAAAAATTTTCTTCGATTCTGGAAAAATGATAATTAAACACTTTCACTAGCTTGTCATAAGGACTTATAAACTGAGAATTCTTTCTTGGATTCTTGAACGATGAAAATAAAACACTTTCACTAGCAGGTCATAAGGAAATAATTCATAATAAACAAGCACTTCAACAATTGTATAGAAACTTTCTTGCATAGAAGATGAATATAGATCTTCTTAACACTTCACTAGCTTGTCATCACAATAAAGTTATTTCCTTTATAATCTGAAGCAAGAATATTCTCTATTATATAAACTGAATAATCTCTAAAATCCAACAAAATAAAACACTTTCACTAGCTATTCATAAGAATCCCTTTCGGTGAACAGCCTGACAGTCTACCTCCTAGGAGACGATAGGAAAAGTTATGAACTATTCATATACACTTAACTTACTACAACTTACTACAACTTACTACAACTTAGAATCTTTCATGCATGAGCGATGCATATTCTTGACACTTCACTAGCTTCTCACAATAGAAAATAATTTTTTCCTTATATAAACTGAATATTCTCTGAACCAAGAAAATAAAACACTTTTACTATCTATTCATAAGAATTCTTTTCGACGTACAGCCTCAGAGTCTATCTCCCAGGAGACGATAGGAAATGTTAACATAAGCATTTCCGCAATTGTAGAAACTTTCTTGCGTGGAGGATTGCATATAATCGTAACAATCAACCAACTTGTCACATCACAAGAAAATTATATAAACAGGAAATTCTGTATAAATTTTCTTTGATTCTTGGACAATGAAAATACAACACTTTCACTAGCTTCTCATCAGGATCCCTTTCTACGAATAGCCTGAGAGTCTACCTCCCAGGAGACGATAGGAAAAGTTATGAATTATTCATATACACTTAAACAACTTAGAAACTTTCATGCATGAGCGATGCATATTCTTGACACCACTAGCTTCTCACAATACAAGACAATTTTTTCCTTATACTGAATATTCTCTATGTTAAAACTTTCTTCGATTCTTGAAGCAAGAAAATAAAACACACTAGATATTTGTAAGGATCCCTTTCGATGTATAGCCTGAGAGTCTATCTCCCAGGAGACGATAGGAAAATTTAATAATTGTTCATAAGCACTTCCACAATTGCAGAAACTTTCTTGCGTGGAAGATTGAATATAATCCTAACATTTAACCAACTTGTCACATCACAAGAAAATTATATAAACTGGAAATTCTGTATAAATTTTCTTTGATTCTTGGATGATGAAAATACAACACTTTCACTAGCTTCTCATCAGGAACCCTTTCGATGAATAGCCTGAGAGTCTACCTCCCAGGAGACGATAGAAAAAATTATACATCAACTTCAAGAATGTAGAAACTTGCTTGAAAGGTGAACCCAGGAGACGATAGAAAAAGTTACATATTCACTTCAACAACGTAAACTTTCTTGAAAGATGAATTCTTAACACTTTACTAGCTGCCACATCACAATAGTTATTTCTTTATATAATCTAATAGTAAAAAAACCTGAAAAATAAAAGGATATATTTTAACAAAGAATCAGTTCATGAATCTTTCATGTATTTTATATTAAAAAAAAGTACAACTAAATACTTATCTAATTTGAGGCTATTAGTCTTGTTTGTGAACATTTTTCATAATTATATCTGTCAGTTTTTAAATATTTCATCAAACCCAGCTTTATAAATTGCATATTATGTTGAAAATATAATCACTTTGGTACTTTATTTTGTACAATACTTATTTTTCTTTAACACTGCATATGTGTTATTATATTCAAAAATCAAAAAATGTGAATACACCATCGTCTGCTCTTCTGCACACTTGATGAACTGTATAGATGCAAGCAATAGTATACGTAGTGCCTACGTCACGATGACGTACTTCCGCGGAGAACATTTTTCCGTCGGGAGAAGAATTTTCGCGTTGAAGAATTCGTGACCTCGAACCTTCACTTCATAATATCTTTTGATATAAGCCATTTCACAATCATCCTGAAGTGATTTTGCTAGTTTTATTCCAAGCTTTCATTTGAGTGCTCATAAGTGAGAAACAAAGCTCTTAATGCGAAGAAAACCGAATGTCACATCTCCAACAGGGCCTATGAGACGTATATAGGGTCTGGCTATAGCGCTCGACGGCGGCGTATGTACTGACGTACCTTATACTTGCCATCGAGGCGCTACCGCGCCTCTTGATTTCATAAAAAATTAAGTAGTTTCGGCGTGAGCGTCGATTGAAAAAATTTTCGTATCTCCGTTCCTATTGGTCCGATCTAAACAAAGTTTACATCAAAATTCATGGTTTTTACGCACTTTAAAATGCACTTTACTGCATTCGTCTAACTTCAAAATTATTAAATATTAATTTTTTAAAAAGTCTTTTTTAGCGTTTATTAAGGGGTTATGACAGTGTTAAATCCTGAAAAAAAAACAAAATTATTAGTATCATAAAAAATTAATATATATGTAAGTGCTCCAAAAATTATATTTTTCCTTCAAAATATAAGTATTATACACCACTTTTATGCACTAGAAATTTGCATTCAGTGAGTGTAATACTTGATAACAATTAAAGGTATTTACTTACCAAAAAACATGATTTTCATCATTTTTCTGGACTTGCCGCAACCTTCTGGATGAACCGTACCATCAATCTTGATGAAACAAAGTGGAAAATGTTCCTTATGAGTGTCCTCACAAACTGAGTGGAACAGATTTCTAAAAAACACAAAATTAATACAATTAGTTATACTTATATTGATAATATTAGTAATTATAGTGAATGTTACATATGTAACCATACGTAACATTCACTTTTGACTTACCTTTGATAATTCTGCTCCACTCAATTTGTGGAGAAACCTATTCCAAAAGTTTCTCCAAAATTTGAGCCCAATTGGTTGACCCGTTCCTGAGAAAACCTGCGGCAAGTGAAAAAAAGTCATGAAAAAACTTATTTTGAGTAAAAGGCATTTAAAGTTTTACTTAATATTTAATAAAATAAAATGTACTTACAAATAGTTTTCAGCGTCTAGACCTAATATTATCCAAAAGTAGTCATCTGAGGATGGTGTCTGGAGAGTAGGTCCTTACAAAAAGCTTCTTTATGGAAGCTTATGTCTGCTGAAACAAAAATTGAAAATAGGTTAAAAAATTAAATTTACACATTTTTAAATGTTTCTATAATTCAAACTCAAAGTATGGAAAATTTATGTAAAAAATTATTTAACATACTTTGAGTTGAAGTATTTTTAAACTGTTTTTAAAAAAAAAATTCATAAACATGAAAATATACTCACAAATGCCATTGCTCATCCATGTAGTGATGTAGTAAAAAGAGCAGAAGAAATGCACACTAGAAGCTAGAAGGATATTTGTCCAGATGTGATTTGTGAAAAGTAGGTCAGAGAACAGCTGATCAGCTGTTGAGCTAGCAGCAGACTAAACTAGACTTAGATGCTCATGTGCATGTGCAAAAAATGCACATAAAAAAAACTAAAAAAGCTGCTAGCTACTCTCTGAACAAATTTTCAGCAGATTTTGTGCAATGTGAGTGTATGAGTTGTTGAAGTGATGTGAAGCTTGTAGTGTTCATGCTAGTTTCAGTGTTTGGTTAGGAGTGTTGTATAGGGTATGTGTGAAAATGTTTGTTTGTGAAATCAGTGTGCTCCAGCTGAGTAGGAATCATCATCTGGATTATTTCTCCTTCTCTTAGCTTTTCGAGCTTCTAGAGTGGATTCCAGTGCTCTCTTATCTGACCAAAAGAGACGCTGTTCATCAGCACTCTTTGCCCAGTCTACTGCAGAAAGTCCTGGATTAACGTTAAAGCCCTTCATCACCTCAAGTATTCCTGCTTTTCCATCGTTGAAGGAAGCAACTGCGATGTAAATGCCAATCTCCAAGACTGCGAGGCCACTGAAACTTTCCTTGGGCACGAGCTTCCAAATGGATTGATTGAAGCTTTCATTGCTGTTCTGTGTGAAGCCTCCAACGTATCTCTCCAGTAAATCAGCTTGTGTCAAGTCCTGGTAAATTGGCTTGATTGCATCCATGATGGCCCCAGGAATACTATCTCGGTGGTGAAAAGTTTTAAGTTTCTTTTTGGCTTTGGCTACTTGCCATTTACACCAACTGTCTGGTCCTGGCGGGCAAAGGTGATGTCTTGGCTCCTTGTCTGTTGATCCTTTATGGTAAAATGTCGCCCAGATGGCATTGGACATTTCTTCAACAGAACGATGATGGCCTCTGATGGCATTGCCATAATACTAAGTCAGCTGGTCGACTCTTTGAGCTGTAAGACGGTTCTTCCCACCAATGCCTAGACCATCAGATAGTTTTTGGCCAGCCAAACTCTTCTTCAGATTTCTCAATCTCGTCCCCATCCTCTTCTGTACATGGCCAACACATTCCTTCTTCTTGATGACAAAATCTTCTCCATAAGGCTTGGCATCGCAGAGAGCCTTGAATACTTTCGAGTCACCATCTCCTATGTAGTTCTTATACTTGATTCCATGGTTTGCCTCTGATCTTCTGAACATTTCCACGATGCCATCTACTTCCATTTTTCCAGAACTTCCTTGATGATTGGCCGAGCACTGGTCTTGATGTGCTTCAAACCACTCTCTGTACTCTTCAGTGTCCTTCTCTTGATGCGCATCACAAGTCTTGCAAAATGATTGCTTCGGTGCAACATCAATCACTTTGCCAGTATCGTTGCGGATCAATGCTGATACTCCTTGAAGGGAAGAAAATCCTCGTTTCCTCCAAGATCCGTCACCAGATACAGTGTCACAGCCATTCTCTTGAGTCTCACCTGTGCTACTACTGCAACCTTCTTGCGCAGCTGCTTTCATAGACTCAATAGCTACTTTTTTACTCGAAATTTTCAATTCATGATTGATGTTTCCAAAATAACTATGAGCAACTGGTGGTAAAAAATCCATGATTCCACAAAAGGTTTTTAAACCAGTGTATCCATGACCAAGAGCTCGCATTCCTAACACTACTCTTTTATTTATTTCAAAGGCATTTTGTTTAGTGCCAATTTGTCTACTCGAGTCTATGAATGCAACTTTATAGCAGTTGGTGCAAGTAATAGATAGCTTGCTACCAAGGCCTCTGATATTAACTTCATTGAAAGTAATATCACCGCCACAATTTTTGCAAGCCAGGAATTCCTGTAATCCTGGTAAAAGTAACGAAGTATCAAATATTCTATACTGAATAGGACCAGCTTGTACATAACTTGATTTTAATTTTTGTCTTGATCTCGAAACAGGAATTTCTGGCTGTGCAATTTCTGGTTGCGTAGCTGCTGTACCTGATGTTGATGGTTCCGGAGGGATTCTGTTTGGAGGTCTTGTAGTAGATGTTGAAGGAAGCGTTTCTCTCTCTGGTGGGGCTTCTGCAGTAGATGTTGAAGGAACTGCTTCAGGCGATGCTTCATTTCTTGAAGGGATGGAGGTTGACGATGGTTGATCTCCAAAAAATCTCTGTTGCCTCCTCTTCTTTCTTCCAAACCTGCGCTTTCCATGTGCAGATGAGCCTGGATTTCTATTCTTGAACCACTCATCTTGTTTTTTTTAACAAATCTTGAATTTTCACTAGTACACTTCACGTGCAAAAACTTGATTTTAAACTAAATAAAATACTAGAGCAATTTTCAGTTAAAATTATTAGGTTATAACTAAAATCTTAACTGAAAAACCGATCTGTTTATTATTAAATAAAAACTTCAATAACCTGCAAGTAGAGTGGTAAAACAGGATTCTGGCTAAAGTACCATTCACTGTGTATAGGCATTCACCTCCGTCGATAACCGTCAAATTTAAAATTTTCAGAATGCGTCGTACATTGGAATACACATTCCAATGTGTCTTCCTCTTCTAGAAACGTGATGATATATATTAAATATTATATACTTTTTCAATCAAAACACTTTCAAAGCATAAAAATTGTATTTATCGAAAAATATGCAATTTTGGAAAATCATGAATTTTTTTTTTTAGTATTATGGCTATAATTTTTAAAAAAAATTTTATATCGAAAAACGGCTGTCGGGAGCATATTCTATGTTAAATTTGCTAAAAAAAAGCAAATAAAAAAAAATCGATTTTTTGGAAATTTTAACACTGTCATAACCCCTTAAGTACGTTGTAAGCTATCGATTAAAGGTGGTTGGATCAAGTTATCGTTCCATGGGCAATTTGGAGATGAACTTGAAATTTTAGGCTAAATAATTTTGCAATAAGACGCCATTTTGAGATATCAAGATCGGACATCGATTTTTAAATTATTCGTACCAAAACTCATCTATAGGTGTTCATCCAATGAAAAAAATTATTTTTTGTGAAATCTGTAGCAATATGAAATTTAAAAAAAAAATTTTTTTTGTTTAACGATAAAAAAACTTAATTTCGCAGTCGGGAATATATGTACCTTATATAAAATTCAATTCTGAACAACTTTCATCTCTATCTTTTTTTACATAAAATGAGTCATAAAGAAGTTATTCACGAAAAGCTTAATAAAAGTGCATTTTTGAAGTTTATTTTGCAATAATAACAATGTTCCCGAAGTCGAGACTTTAAGGTTATTTTCAGTACGTTACCAATAACACATTTCAATCATAAAATTAAAGTTATAAGAAACTTAATGCAAAAATGTTAACTTGCCCCGACTAATAATCTTCTTCGTTGCTCGCTGCTCTATTCGTAGAGATTCTTGAAATATCTTGAAATGTTAAATTATCTAGTCTAGCTATATGAAATTGTCTAGTCTAATGATTATTGTGTAAATAGTATCTGTTTAAATTTTGTTTAAGAATCTTAACTTATACAACCTACGATTATGAATGAAATTCAAAAATATCGAAGTGAACGATGGAAATAAAATCGAGAAAACGTTGATACAATATGCGAGAAGAAATGGGATTGCGAAATGAAAAGTGATTTTATTAAAGCGAGAGAATTGTAAACCGCTGACCAGGGCGTCTGTGATTTTAAAAAGGCGTGATTCTAATTTTACTATTGACTTACTACTTGGTAAAAGAAAACAAACATGAGTTATCGAGATGGGAAAAAATTCTATTGTGTATTCTATTGTCAATGCAACAAAAGGGGTGTATATTAGTAAAAACAAAAATCTAATTATATTTAAATAAAATAAAAGGGGTGATTCGCACTTGTTATTTGTTAGTGTTAATGTATTAACTAATTGAAGAATCGTTGCACGTCAAACCAGAGTGTTTGGACCTAAACTAGGCTTTTAAATTAAAATTCAGTTTTACGTTAGTATCTTAGGATTAATTTGAGGCTTAAGTTGTAAATTTATATATAGTTTGGTAAAAACTTTTTGGGTCTTGTTGATTTGGAGCGGGTATGTGCTTGTGTGACCAATGCCACAAGTATTCACTAATATGCCTGAAAATAATTATAAGTTATTCTCAAGTTAAACTTATGTTTGAGAAAAAAAAATTTGTTAAATTGAACAACAATAATCAGCTTGATAGAAAAGAGAAAAAAAATTTTTATTTGAATAATTATTTATTATTATTTAATTATTAATAATTGTTAATTAATGTTGAAATGTTGATTATTGATGTTATTTGTAAACATGATGGTGTTATTTTAATTTATTTGCAAAAAAAATATTGGTAAATGCATTAAATTAACTTATGTTACTAGTATTTTTAAAATCCACGCGCGCGTCTCGGTCGTGAAAGTACAAGTTTTCTCAGCACTGGAAAACCGTGAAAAGTGCGCAGAAGTGCGCGAAACCCGTACTCGGCGGATTCGCGAGAAAATGCTTTATTCAGTGATGTGGATTGTTCTTCACAAGTGTGACTCTTGGAAAATTAAACCGCATATGAAGACTTACAGTAAGGATGCCAGACCCATCAGATGAGTGCTTTTCTTTATTATTTAATTTGTAAAATCAATTATTTTTAGAACACGTTTATTTGTGTTTTAATTAGTATTTAATTTTTGTTTCAGCTTTATTTCATATGCAGACTTGGTCTATTCCAGCCTCGACCAGTGACGACGACTGATTATGGAGTTAGCAATGCTTCTTTAAAGGAAGGAAGTTTCCCGGCTGTTTTATTGAAAAGCATAAACAAGTGCAATATGTTATTAGTGTTAAAGTGATTTTATGTGTTTACGCGTTTAATGACTTTGTTGCTGTGTATGCGGCGTTTAAACCTTATTCTTGATTTAGATTGAAGGTATTTTTGAATTTGGTGCACGCATTCTCTTTTGAGAGAAGAATGCGAGAGATTTGCAGTGAAAATAATTAAGTGTGTTTTTAAAAAGTGCGAGTATTGTAATTGATTCACAAGTGATTTATTTGTTTTACTGTGTGTGATACCGTTATAAAGTTTTATTTGTCAGTGCGGATCATGCGATTGATAGATTGTAATGTTTTAATTTAATTGTTCTATGCAAAACAAATGTTTAGTTTATTCTATAATTGTAAAGATGCATGCAGACTCGAATGTCTCCGTGATTTAATTGCAGTTTGTTGAAGTCTGATTGTTTTAAATGCAAAAAATGTTGATGATATTTTGGACTGAACGTGCACAATTTTCATGTATGAATTATAATATAAATTTGCAGTGTTTAGTGAAACGCGCTTATTGCTTCAAGTGTCAAGCAGATTTGTATTTTTTTTACTGGATATTACTGTGAAGAATTGATTCAAGCTAGCAATGGTTTTTGTGTTTTGTTGTTTAAGATGAATGGACTTTACCAGTTTTTATGCTAATTGCAAAAGCGTGTTTTGTGCAACGTCATGTGCTGTGCATTATGAATACATGCATGTACCGGCGTGATTTTGTAACTTGGAGCCGGAACAATTTGGAGCCGTCATTTGACTACTCAAGAAGTTTCGTTGCGTTGATAATGTGTATTGATGCGGTTATGGTTTAATGATTTTAGATGTGTTTGTGTATAATTAGTGATCGTTTTCCTTTTTCCGACAAAGTGATTGATTTGCCACGAGATTACTCGGTTGCGTTGGAATGTTTACTTTGAAAAGTGTTTCGAGTTTATTTACACGTGTTGAACATTTGATTCGTGCCAGTTGTGATTTTAATTTCGTGTTACTTATGATTTGTTATTAGTTTTTTTACGTGAAAAATTTTCAGAGAGCTTTGTTTTATTTAAATGTGTTAAACAAAAATTCTATTTTAAAATTTGACTGAATAGTGAGTGTTAGTTCAATAATTCATGTGTGTATCAATTTTTGTGAACAGAGTGTGAGTTTTGAAAATTCAAATAGGCGCGCCTTGGAGGGGACACGGTTGTCGCCACTGCCAAAATGGCCGCCGCCTAATATAGTTATAGTGTAGCAAGTGCAAAAATTTGTGTGACGTCAAGCCTCGTGCCAACTTCTTGGCCTCGAAACGTCGACCAATTCTCACGCGCGTGCAGCTGACTCAGAGGTGTCGTCGCACACGGCGTGAAAACAGTCTGCAGAGGAAATAAAATATTGTATTTCGTTTAATTCGCGATACTAAACTTTGTGCCAGTGTGACGTCGAGGTTTATTTCGAGTCACAGTTTTACTTTACTTTGTGTTAGGCCTAACGTTTCCGTTAATAGCCTGGGTAAAGTTTTGGCGCGGTTGGTTTTCCTATTTTAACGAGGAAAGAAGTAGATTAGTAGATGATTAAGGAGGGGGAAAATTTTACTTCGTTTAAACGGAATTAGGTTTCGGTATATTTCTTTAAGTTACCAAAGTCTACTAAATTCTCTTACACAGGAGTGATCCTGAAGAGAATTATAGTTGACAATTGGTATTTTACGCGGTCAGAACTACACAGGAAGATAAGCTCCCTGAATTCTGACTTTTCGACACGAATTTTTCAATCACTCGCGGCGGAAATTGTCTACCGGCACTAGACACTTAGTTGAATTGAATAGATAGCGATAGATAGTTGATTGAAAGGTCGCGTAAACCAGTGGTTCAAGAAAAATAATGACAACAAAATGAAATATCCTTACTTTTATGTTTTTCTTTTGGAAAAATAGGTGTTGTTTCCGGTTGTTCTTTCTCTCTCTCTCCTTCCGTCCTCACTGGTGGCGCGGTAATATAATTTTTCTTCTGTTTAAAAAAATGATATGAGTGAAAGAGTCTCTTTTGCACAAGTTATAATAAAATTTCAAAATTTTGATTTGAGTAAAAATATATATTTTGAGTAAAAGTGAAGAAGTACAAGTAATTCTGGAACAGAGGCCAGAAATACTAGATGTAACAAAAATTCGAATCGCACTGGGATAGAGACCAGATGCGAGTGCGCTCCGGAGGAAAGAAGGGCAGTTTTAAAGGGACACGCAGGCCCAACCTTCTTATCCCTCGGGAAAATCCCTTCAGGAGGAAAATTCCAATCGGGAAACTCCGGGAAACTCCTCCCTCCGGTTATCTCCAATTAGGCCGCTTGAAGGCCCCGAAGCATGCCTACGCGCCGGCCTTAGGCCCTCCTAATTTTGAGGGAGAGAGTAGAGGAATGAGGGTAGCGGAAGTTCGCTCTCCCTTACCGAGATGTCGTCACAAGTACCTTTCGGCACCTATCCGGCTTCTCTCCAATTCTCTTCCTTATTATTATTATTAATTAGTGTTTTGCATCGACATTGTCTCTTGGTTCTAGTCTAATATGGTAGATTAACTATAATTAACGATAATAAAATAGCAGGTTGGGTGCATAATATTTATCTGCTGCTTTTGAATGCGAATAGCGCATTTATGTAAGTTAACTAGCTTATAAAATAAAATGTTGGACTTAATATACTACTTGATTCTAAGTGTAAAATTATGAAATAGTACTCGTTGGCTATAATACGAGTATACGTTACAAAAGTTTTTATAATTAAAATTTTTCTTCTTATGATTAACAATCTATTGTGTAAAATTAACTAAATATAATAATTTTAATAATTTTTAATCTAAATTAACTTAGATTTTTCCCGAAAGCGAATGCAGCTGCGCGTGCACAAGGAGATTTTGTCAAGATAATTTATTTATCCTGGCAATTCATCGATAGTGTATGAAGATTTTTCTAGTTGCGAGAAAAGTCATAATCGAGAAAAAGTGAAATTTACTTTAGACGCGCGCGCGTAAGCCTATGATGTTCCATGCGTCGGGCCGCGCCACAGGGGTGCAGACGGGTCTCATATTCTATGCACCACAGTTGCGCGCGGGCCTCGTATTCACGGCCGCGTAGAATCGGTGAAATGCTCTCTCCGATCCGGCTGAACGGTGGTCGAAAATTTTTACGACTGTTCTCCGAAAATCTATAAAATAATACTACACATCTTGCATCTGCAAGTCGCAAAGAAGTCTTTGTCGCGCTAGATCTTACAGATATAATAGTACGCGTGAGAGAGAGGAAAAAAAATTCGTGTTTAGTATGTAATATTAAATCAACGAGATGTGCATCTTCGGCGGTCGCGATATTCTTTGTCGTAGGAGAGAAAGGTTTCGAGTCGATTTTTACGGTGTACATTGATTTGTTTATGACTTCCTTCGGGTGAAGATCACCCGAAGGAGCGCATAAACGTATAGAATCAAAGAAAGGAAGAAATGCGATCTGGCTACATCTGTTTTTTTCGAGAGAAACAGAGAGAAATGAAAAAATTTTGTATAATGTATGTCGGCTTTTTTTGGGCGACGTTACACCAGCAACCAGAGTCGTCGGAGTTCTTTTTTACTGTTAAATTTTGGCAAAGTTTGCGCCTTACATGAAGGACTTTGCTTTGTGGATGCTTGATTCCTTTTCTTTTATTTTTCAGATCCACAGCAGCTGCTCTTGTTACCAGGATTCTGGTGACATTGTTGGGACTTGCGTTTCTTTTTTATGTTGCAAGTTCGATGTGAGGACTCAAAAATTATCCGACTTAATCAATGTGCTGAAGTGATGTTAAATGAATTTGTTGTTTTCATAAATATTTGAAAATGCAAAAGTATTAATGGTTGATTAATTAAGTTTATTTTGTGACTCTGCGAATTATAGTGTGTAAAAGTGTAATGTAACGTATAAAATTGTGAAATTAGCGTTTCTGCAAGCAAGATGTAATAATAGAAAATTATGGAAGCAAAAATTTATGTGAACTGCAAAAATTGACAGACTTAGTGTTTAATTTAATGCTTGTGCAAATGGAGAGATAAGATCAAAATGCGTGCTATTATTGCTAAGTTTTACATGTGTGATGCAGACCAGACTCTAGTTCCGATGTCACACAGCCTGCTGCAACGAGACTGCTCTGAAATCCTCGTTCAGGAGGCAGCTCGTTATGCACGATAAATATGCAGATGGAATATTTAATATAAAACTCGTAGTCCTGGTGCTTATGTCACACGACTAGAGTTGCATCATTTTATAATATTTCTTAAAGTGTTGAAATGGTAATCTTGATTTTGAATAAAATAAAAATGACAATTTGTTTGTATTCCTATTCCTGCATGTCCCTGATGTTATCTGCAACAATTTGATCGAGGGTTGTTATTATTTTGCAATTGCTGGCTTGTGATTCACCTTTCGTGCTCGCTCAGACACGAGTTATTTTCAGCTATTATTTATTGTAAAAATTGAATGTTGTGGCGAATATCTCAAAATTGCATTCATGAAACTGGAAAATTATGAAAAATTAAATGTTGTCGAATACTTGCAATAAAAATTGAAACAAATTGCTACTTTTGCCGCCAAGAATTTTCACTTTATATGCATCAACAGATCATTCATTAGAGTACACGTATTTTTTTGATAAAGAGGAAAAAACTATGTTTGCACAATTGATCTCTAAAATTTATCTTGGACTCTTTGATTTAATGCTTTGATTTTATTTAATTCTTTTAGACAAATTTAATGTTTAATTTTGTGCGTACTTTTCAGCGTGATCCATTAAAACGCTTTGTGAATTTCTTGACTTGCACTGAATAATTCTGAAACTTTTAATGGGAAGATTCTCAAAATTCAATTAATTTTATTTCCCTAAGGGGCTGAGCTAGACTATCGCTAAATGTTGTGCCTAACTCGTGGCGTGAAAACGCCAGACAGAAAAAATATTTGATACTCTTATTCAATTCAAATTAAACTTTTAATTAACTTATTCAACTTCTTATTCAATCGTCAAATAAAATTTTCAAATTTTGTCAAATAATTTCGACTCTTCAAAAGTAACTTTTCATGCAAATCTTATTTACGTGACTATGTGCGTTACAACAACAAAAAATTATAATTATGTACCTGCTATAAAAATTCACCAAAATTTATTTTCACTATCGTCAAATTTAAATTCAAATTGCTTTCAATATAGACAAACGCGAAGAATTGAAATTCGAAATGATGCGCGCGATTTTAATGGTGGACACTGACCCTGAGCGTGGCTTTGGTGCCGTGCGCACTACCCACGCCGCTCGCAAAGATGACCGCGCGCGTGCTCCGGAGCGTTCGAATTTGTCTCGGCACGTCTTGACGCTGCCCGCGTAATTTTTTCACCACACAATTTTTTGATTTATCCTCTCTTTTTTTATTGATTCGTTTCACTTCCCGACGATCGTGGCTATCCCTCCGGGGCCTCTAGTGATTGTCTTTCTGTTAAGTATTCGCGCACGAAAGCTAAATCGAACACGAAGAACGAGAGAGCGCGCGATCAGAAAACACGCGGGGTGTTTAATTGCGCTCCGGATGAGCGCAATCGGAAAAATCACGAGAAGTACGCTGATAATTTGTCGTAATATCACGCGGTTGAATCGTTTTCAAGCATCAACATAAATGATTACATTTACTATAAAATCTTACCTTGATTTACCGTGGCTGCTCAGCTGGGCTAGAACGGCTAAAATGATATGAAGGTGCAATGGCTCGTTGTGCGTCTACGGCTTGGTCCCAAACAGGCAATCTCGTTCGGATTTTATAATGCAGCGAAAATAAACCGACACACGACCAAACAAATTCAAATTCAATTCTATTTATTCCCAAAAGGTAACAATATGCCACTCGGGCCTCTAAGAGTAATTATTGAAAATGATAGAGATTCTAAACTGGAAGATGTAACTCGGATGCCTAGAGAAACACATCGAGTCCTTTCGGAGGCTCAAGACGCTCCCGCACCCCTCTCTTCGCTTCATTAGCTACTTCGCTCTCTCTCACACTCGTGAACTTCGGGTGAAGTCCGGTGGCGCATGGGAGGGCTAAGCGCTTGGTCAGCGTTTCTAGGGCTGGATGAAATACCGTTATCGCTTGTCTTTGTTCGACTTGGCGACAGTTTGGCGCATACTTAGTGCACTTCTCTAATTTCTTATGCGTTATGCGACGTTGCCGATTTGGTCGTTCGGTATCGACACATAACATCCTCCCCCCCTTGGTGTCGCATGCGGATTCGTGGGGGGTGGGTTAATTGAAGAATTCCCATAGTATAGGGGTGTATTTCAGTCTTCTGATTGTTGTTACGCCCAAATTGTTAGTTATAGGGGTTTTGTTAGTTTAGGGGTTTTTAACGCAATTTCAATAATATAATTTGTGATAAACTTGAAGATCCACGCGGAGGTTATAAACTAGCAGAATTAAACCAACAGTAGATTAGTACTTCAGGTTAGAGAGATAGACATAGTTATAGTATGAAAGTTGGTTGGCACCAAGTTATGGGGATATAGAGATCCCTATAACGAAGCTATGAAGTATTCTGCTCGGTTTCTGCTAGTTTATAACGTTCGCGTGGATCTCCAAGTTTATTATAAACTATATTATTTAAATCGCATTAAAAACTCCTAAAACTCATACTACACGTTAGATATTTTTTTTTTTTGAAAGCCCCACCGTGAGCATCCGAACCAGCTCATACGCGAGCGTCCGAATGTGGATGCCGTCTGCGGCAAGGCGCTCAGTATTCAGTACAAATAACAGCCGCGGATATTGAAGAAGGGTCACAAGAAAGCCCCGAAGGACTCTCAGAAAGTTCTTCGAAATCCATCACATCGTATCTTATATTATACACACTGCGCTGATGCATACGATATTTCATGATGTCACAGTATTTATATTTATTATAATTAACGTGTATTTTAGTTAACAGTTTTCTTTTAAATATATATTACGAAAGCATTATCATATATAATATTTAACCTATACATATTTGAATTAAAACAGTGTCAATAATTGAGTCGATAAGTCGATTTTGTACATAATAATTACATGAACACAACTAACAGGATTCAGTTAGATAAATATTTAATTTTATTTTGATAAATAAATCAGTACAATATAAGTTTTAGCAACTGATTCTTTGTTTAAATGTTTTCATTTATTTTTCAGATATTTTTTTTTCTATTTCCTTTGGGTTTGATAGATTTATCAGATTACACAAGGAAAGTCCGTCCGCTGACAAACTAGTGAAAAAAGTATTTTTATCAAGATATATGATTATTCAGTTTAGAAGAACAAGTGGTTTAGAGTGAGCATAAGCTTTTTTATTTTGATTCCATATACTATTATTTTACTTTACAAGTTATTCATTTACGTGTGAACGATCCATTGTATATTATTAATTATAATGTATTGTCTAACTATAATGTGTAAGAATTATTTGTAAGAAATGTCGGAATAACTCAATTGACAAGAATAATCAATGTATCCATTTAATAATGGGTCAATAAATATATGAACTTTGACAATTTTTATGTTGTGTTAAAAATTTTATGTTTAAGAAGTGTTTCTGCTGTAACATTTATTATGGTTACGTATTATAAAATTACAAAATCATAAAAACAATTACAAAAAAATACAATCGCAAATGTTCATGCTACGTACACCATAAGATTTGATTCTTAATTATTAAGGTAGGGTGTTCGGTTAAATTATTACAGGGATTCTCTCATAACTATAAAAGGTTTCTTCGTTGAATCACTTTCGAAATAACCAAAGATTAAAACTCAATAAGTCAAAGCTGGTTCAATGGCTGAACATTTGTAACATTCACTACAATTACTAATATTGTCAATATATGTATGATTGATTGTATTAATTTTGTGTTTTTCAGGAACCTACTCCACTTACTTTGTGACCAGACTCATAAGGAAGGTTTTTCAATTTAGTTCATCAGAATTGATGGTACGATTCCTTCAGAAAGATGCGGAAAGTACACAAAAATCATGAAAAAACTAAATCTGAATAAAAGGCATTTAAAGTTTATGATGCAAATCATACAAATATACTCATCTACACTTACAAAAACTACCTGTCATACCTTGATTTATTTTTGGTACTCAATTATACGTGCAATAAACTATGTGAACCCGAAACTGTGAGCCGTGAGGTGCAACATTTTCGGTAGCAAATTCAAATTTATTAGCTGCCTTTACTTATATGTTATTATTTAACACATTAGTTTAATAACAACATAAAATCACACATAGAAATCACACAAGTATTTTCACTAAGATTTCTTATAAAATTACTTTATACAAAGCGTAGTAAAACAATTTTTTTCCACAAGTTTGGTGTAATTAAAATGTTTGAAATGCACGATTTCTCAACAATTTTCTAGAAAAATATTTATCAGTTTTTTGTCTGTATCTACGAGGCAAATTTTTTATCAAAAAACGGCTTTCATGGACTATTAACTGTGAAAAAAGTGAAGAAATAAAATTGGATATTTTCATAAATTTAACCCGTAATGAAAAATTAGATTATCAGCGAGAAGCCGGCCCTAGCTTTATAGCTAAATTATTTTAAATTATTTTAAGGGTTTTCCGAATTTAAAAAAAGAAGCGTGCTGCAGCATTTCTGCTTCTGGATTAAATTTAAGCACATCTAAGGACTAAAGAAATGACATATTTTAAAATGTCCAGGTTTTTGAGCTTTTACACTGAATGTTTACTAGCTTTTTTTCTCCTTATAGTAAATATCCTGTTTCTAAGGGTCGGTTTTTCCAATTTAAAGAAAAAGAAGTTTTAGTACCTCAAATACTCAAGAAATTTCATCAGCATAAATTTGCAGTTAAGCTCAGCTTTTATATTAAACGCTCACCCACCCTTTTGAAAACGATTTTGCGATTTCAAAGTTTGTTTTTCTCAAGTTAATAGAAACGTAAAGTACTGAAGATGTTCTGCTTTCGGATTCAGTTACAGCACAACAAGAAGACATTTGCAAAACTTTATAATACAGTCATGGTTAACGCTTGCTTACGCTTTTCCCCTTATAAAGTGATTTTTCCATTTTAAAAGTGGTTTTTCTTAATTTAGGACCTGGAACAGTTATTCTTTCGGATTCAGTTTCAGCGTGTGACAATATATAAGATATAATAATTTTTTTATTTACTCGTTATCATTATTATTAATATTATAATTATTACCGTTAGTAATTTTATTATCATTAAATTTTTATTTATTCAACTCTGTAACTAATGTGAACACAATACTACTAGTTACAAACTGTATCTGTTACATAATAGTTGACTATGTATTTATAGTAAGATACGTAATTAAATTTTACATTTTGGCATGTCGAATTTAAGAAACATTACAGTGCATAAAATTGTGTCGTACATGCAGATTGTAACTCAATTTGACCCATTTTAAATTGTAGTCTTCGAAGCCATTGAAGTAAAAAAATACTAGATTCTTGTTCACTAGATACCTGATTTTCTGTTTCTGTATATAATGGGATTCTTACCAATTGATGTAATCGTACATTTAAGTGATTTGGTAACTGAAAACATACAAAATAATATATTTTTTTTTATATTTACTTTAATATTTTCATAAATTTATTTGGGTTGAAATATTCTGTAATTCAACGCTACCAAGTCAGAAAGGATATATCAAATAAAACTGCAACGAATGTATATATTTATATACATTATACATTAATACGGTAATGCAGACAGCGCAACCACCGATAACTATTTACGACAGTCGGCAAATTACCGACCACGTACCAGATGGCGCGTAGCTCTAGAAGACTGAGAAGAACGGACCAGGAGGCATCATTACGAGCAGAAGAACGCCAAGCGGAGGTATAAAAGAGCGAGCGTAACACAGGGAAAACACTTCTAGCTGATGAGAACTAGGAGTCAGATCCCTCTCTCACGCTGGGGCTCTGGCTTTCTGGTTTATTGGAGTTCGCAGGATAGGCGATTGACGAGTATGCGCTCTTACCTCCCCTTGCGAATCTCTCACGCACCCTGACCTATGTGGCCATTAGCATTAAATTATTTCTATTTAAGTCAATAAATTAATTAATTGTTTAAATCTTGATATTTCTTAACAGCATCTCCTCCTTATTTGTTCGTAGGTAATTGTCATGACCTTGCCAAGTACAAGCGATGGTATACCACTCCATAAACGAGACGATACCAGGGATGTTTGGTCTAGTACCCGTCGCCATGTATGGGCACTTGATTCGAGCATTCTGCTGCACCAGTAACCGAGCGAGCAAGCCTGTTGGCTGGCCCCACATGGCCCCGCATTGGCCTTGCATTGTGCTTTAGGTATAAACAGGGGCTTTTTCCATGTGAAAGTGATGGGTCCGCATGGACCCGCATGGGGCACTGCATTGGCCCCGCATGAAACCCTGCGTTGGCTGTATCATATAGTTGTTTTGAAAAGGTGGGTTTCGTGTAGCAATCAGTCATTATTTTTCCTGTATTTTTTACCAACAGAATGTCTGAGAAACTTATGAAGTTATTTCTTTCAATTTCATGTGTAAATTATAATAATAAAATAAAATATAAATGGCTATTGTACGAATGAAATATATTAAGTGTTTCATTAATCTTTGTTTTTGGAATGCATGTAATAATATCATCTACATAATCGTACAAAAATATGGGTTTAAATGAAAGTTTTGAGATGCAGTCAATCTCGAGACCATCCATGATTAAATCAGCGAATAATCTCGAGAATGGAGAGTCCATTGGAGTACCAAAAAGTTGTTTGTAAAATATATTGTTAAATTGAAAGAACGTGTTCTCCATATTGGGAAATGATACATATTCAAATGCATATAAATAAAATGGAAGACACACAAAAACTTAATAACGTGTACAGTGTACACACACTTATTACACCGTTTGAAAAACGAAAAGGCGACTCTGAACTTGTACATATGATATAAAAGCGTTGGCTACACCTATTGTTTCCTTATTATCGAAACAGTAGCTGAGGAAGCCGGAACAATAATAGTGTCCGTCTTCTTGCTTCTCGATCCTCCTTTCCCCGCCTGAGATTGGCCGTGGAAGAGAACATTCAATGCTATCGGCTATTGTGCTCCTCTACATGTAAGTCGTCATTAGTCACTTATTGTAATATTTTTATTGTATTCATTTATTTATTTACTCAAATAAAATTGACACTTTTCCTGAAGAGGGTGACAGTGTTCACCGAAACGTTGAGAGAAAGGAAAAATTGTTTAAAAATTAATTTTACCTTTTTCCCAACACTTGCTTCGGAGAAAAATAAATATTCAAAATAAATATTAGAAACTAAGTATGTTGGGCTAAGGCTTGAAACCATTAATTAGAGAAAAAGTGGTAGTGGATTATTGCAAGCTACGAAGAATAGAAATGTTATAAACAACCGTATTCGTTGGATTGATATGGACAGTGCATTTATAAATCGGACAAAAACAGCTATTATAGCTAATTTAATACATATAGATCGAGTTGAATTCCAACAAGAAAGTAATCCCTCAACATTATTTTCACGCAAAATAAAAAGTGATAACAAAAAACTAATAACAAAAAAGTGATAATAAAAAGTGATATAAAGTAATTTATTTATTTGGTCGAGGCCATACAGAAAATGTTTTGATAACAAAGCAGAAATACACTTATCGAGAGAGTACGTGGGGCTCTTGACCGCAGAGACTATAATACGTACCGGATTGCTCGGTTTATGGACTTTGACTAAGCCGTATGTCTTCGGTAACGACGTGTGTTCGATCCCTTTAGAAGATAAACCTCTAAAGGCCAAATCAGTGAGTTTATAGATGGTATAAAAACTCTACTCGATTGCACACACTTAGTTTTCAATGGCAAATTTTACAAGCAAGTCTCGCGTGCTCCTATGGGTTTCTGTTCGAGTCCGGTGTTTGCAAATATAGTTTAAGAAAAGCTTGAAACGCACTGTTTAAACATTGTTCTGGCGAGCGTACCGTTATACTATAGATATGTGGATGATTGTCTTTTGATTATCGAGAGAGAGAAATTAGACTATGTATTAGCAACATTCAATAACTATAATAGTAATCTACAATTTACATTTGAAATTGAGAGCAATAATAGTATTAATTATTTAGATATTACCATATGTTACGAACGCAATGGTGATGTTTTTACCAATTGGTACCAAAAAAGTACGACTTCGGCCAGATCTATAAATTTTTATTTATACCATCCCCGTAGTCAAACAGTGGCAATTGTTTACAATCTTATTGATCGAGCAATATTATTATCAGATCCGCGTTTTCGTTCGCGATATATTGAGCATGCAAAAAACATACTAGATTCGGATGACTCGTGATTACATAATAATAATGTACACTAAGTGACTATTGAAACTTTGAATAATTGCGAATTCGCGCCATGTTCTGCGCATGTTATATGACCGGTCAGATTTATGCTGATTACCGTGGTGGGTAAGGTCAGGTCGTCATTGCACGCGTTGCGGTAACCGCTCTGTAATTGCACAGTCTATGATTACCGCGAAATTCAAAATATATTTGAATTAAATAAAACAATTTAAAATGAAATAAAACAATTTACATTTTTAATTTAATCTATAACGATTCCCGCTGCCTTCGGAAAGAGCCGGTACCTCTGAGTTGGTTTTTAACCAATTACGTGGTTAATTAACCGTGCGCTTGGTGGTTCGGATCCCACTTGGGTGGCACATCGGAGTCCCAATCGGGACCCACGGCGATAGCTGTATTAAATAAATTTTATTATATTTGTAATCAAATATTATTATACAATATTAATATACAATATATATTATTATAACATTATGGTCTGTATATTAATTACAATGCATCGTTGTTTCGTCTAAAAACGTAGAGTACTTAGGGAACAATTCATAGGAACATTATTAAATTTTAAATTTTTTTTCCCTATACTGATATTTGATTCACACACACTGTGAAAACGACAATTAAAGAGTCTGAGTAAAGAAAACCGCCTCGTACTCAAGAACATGGCGCGAATTCGCAATTATTCAAAGTTTCAATAGTCACTTAGTGTACAAAATAATTTTAATAAGGATATAATAATCATTTAGGTAATATTGATAGAGATGCGAAGAATAATGTTGCAGTGTTTCCGTACTACGAGAAGTTTAACTGTAAATTGAAGTCGGTTTTGCATAATAATAATAGACGGCTAGTTAACCAGATTAACGATAAATTCGATAAATTTATTTAATTAGGAAAGGACCCTACTGCTGTTAGTGAAACTAGAAATGTTGTGTACAAAATTGACTGCGGCGACTGCGATTCTACTTATATCGGCGAAAAATATCGTTCGCTTGAAAATAGAGATTCAGAACATAAGCGTTTTATACAGAAAGGTGATCTGTTTTCTCCGATTGCGGTCCATGCGATGGAGACAGGACACTCGTTCAAATTTGAAGACATTAGAATCATTGATCAGGAACCGTCCACCTTCCGTAGACGGTTCTCTGAGATGTTACACATCCATTATTTTGATGGCACGCTTAATAGAGCGGAGGACGCGTGCCGCTCAAGACTTGTTATAAAGAATATTATTTCCAAATTGAAATCTAGCCCTCATAGGTAGTGTATCGATTTCAACTGTTACTGAATAAATAGGGAGACTGCGGTGAGCGTGTGGTATGCGGGTTACAGCGTGCCAGAGGAGGTGGCACACCGCTTCGCGTTCTCTAACATAGCCAACATGTGTACGTTAATGATTGGCGGGCGGGGCGGAGCGGCACATCCCAGTTGGAGAGCTATTATTACATCGTTCTGATATAGTGATGGAAGGAGCGTTTGGACTTGCTGCGCGGTGGTGTAATTTGTAACGGGGCAAATGGCTTTAGCACGGCGGCTACGGATCGCCGCCGCGTCACCGAGTCTTACCTGCGTATAAGCTCCTACACTCCCCGGCGTAGCTTCTCGGTGAACGTCTATGCGCGTCTAATACTTAGCCAACTGCGACGAATACAAATGTGCGATGCGCTCGAACATCACACTTCTCCGTAAATTACGAGTTCTTATTCGAGAGGACGAAGTAAAGGAAAGAGAATAAACTTCACGATTGTTTGGTTATGAAATATGAGTCGTAGACTCGTCTATTGAATAATAATTGAATATAAATAAGATCCGCACTCAATGGTCGTATGCACGACAGCGGAGAGTTATAACGCACGCACTCAATTAAGAAAGAGACGAGTGTTCTGTGGCAGAGAACACCTGCCTTCGGCGATCTTAATGAGGAAAACAATTCTTAAGGAAATTCGACTTACAGTCGGTACGAGGTACGCGTTGTTTCCTCGGTACTCTTTCTCGAGCCGCTATCTCCTCTACGGGATCCCTGCCTGGGTTGATTCGGATGGCACGGAGAAGGCGTCCCTTCTCCAGCACGCAGATGACGAGTATCCTCAATCACCTCTAGCTCGTCTCCGTATCGGCTATAACGCACCTCGGGCACGATGGTGGCTTTGCAAAAGGTCGAATATAACGCGCGAAGCACACACCGGCGTGGTCAAATCGAATCTGATCAGCGTGGCGCGCGGGCCTTCTCCTACTCTTCCCCGCGCGTCCCTTGTCGCAGTACAGTAGCGTCGCCTACTACTAAGTTCGCATCGTGCGACACAACGAGCGCGCGCTATTCAAATAGCACGCCTAACCTCTCGTTACAAATTATATCAAGTCCACTACCTCGTGTAGTTAACCAGTGCTTCAGGGTATACGCGTTGTTGAGTGCACAACTATATCGGAGGTGATTGTTTTTAATTGTGTGTTGTAAACAATATACCTCACAATAAGGCAATCTATGAAAAGGCGGACACTGATTTTCTCGCTCCAAATCAATAATCTCTCGTGTTCTGAGTTTATTCAGCAATTTTGCTTTTTCATCACCGCGCACATAAATTTTACGTTCATCCTTACAAATATTTTGAAAAGTTTTGTAAAACTTCTTCAAAACCGTGTCTCCCTCATACCAATCCAAGCCGTGATGATGTATCGTCAACCAGTTAAGCCTTAAAATTTCTTTCTTCAGAAATGCCGTTTTACAAATAGGCGAGATTATCCAGTGCGCAGAAATATCTCGATTTAACTCAACAATACCCACTTCTTTCGGTATTACACGGCCTTTGTTATCCTTAAAGAATTGCACGTCAACAGTTAGATCCATTTTTCAAAGACAACCGTTCAGTTTACAGTATACAAAACGACTGAGCGGCTCGGTATGAGTGGCCTGTATTTATATTGTTTTTCGTAGGTACGCCATCTATTTGTTTTATCCACTGTAATTCTACTAAAACTTATCGAGACGAGTCAATCTCCACCAAATTGTCATACACAGCATAAACAATACAATTCACAACTGGTTTTAGTACGTTACCGAATCTCACATCGATCCTCACACTGCCCCTTTTAATTAAGTTCCAATGAGCATCACTGTTTGCCGATAAGTCGGGTGTCAAATCAAATGCAAAAAGACAATAACCATTCGGATACGCGTCGCGTATCGAATTACCCGTATTTGAAAAATGAATACCCGTGCCCGAGAAGAGCGTGTGGTATGCGTCCACGTATGTCATTGTGCTTTTGAAGTCAGGCTGTAATAGTTTGGATGGTAATTGAACACCATCCACGTACAAGCACAGAAAATTAATATTAAAATTTTTGAAATTAAACGGATTGAGTTGCGAATGTCCGTTGTAAACCTGGTTCTCGATAAAACCAATAATAATTCTTTTTGGCAATTGGCCCAAAATAATATAATCGATTGGTTGTCCATGCACACCACTGTTTAGAGTTACATTTTTCACTTCAACTCGGGTAATTGGATACTTTGTCGTAGTCTTGGCTAGAAATTTCTCATGAAGCATCGATATACTCGGGTTGCCTCAGATATGCGTGCTACGTATACGTTCTCCTCAGCCATTAGACAACAACTGTCACGAGATGGTATAAGTTTTACACGCACCTTAACCCCACCAAGCATCAATCTATCCATATTCAGTACATCGACATGCAAATGACCCAACAAATCAATTTTATTATTGGTCATGACTTTTTGACGTTTTATAAAACCTGCATTATCTGTGTCGATAGCATCCATTTTACCGGCTGTATCATCGTACCTCAAGACGCTGGTCAAGTGTGAATTTTTTGTCGCTGGCCCATAATTCAATAGTGTCTCAATGTACGACCTGTAAGCGTAAGCATTATTTGGCGGTGACACGGGCTTCTGATTGAAGGATACATCTACTTGGCTAAACAGCGAATGCATAAAGTTGTTTACAGGTCTGACAGAAGGCGGCGTTTCCTCATCCTTGTCTGGTGTGGTAGTTCGCACTATGTTTACACGTAAACTTAACAGTGCTTGTGCTAAATCGAGATACTCAGAAGTGCCAGGTATCACAAATTCTATTGGTGCTTGATCGGCAAGCGATGAGATTGATTTATACTGAACCCAATAAGAACTCTCAATCGCCGTCTGTGTTGGTGGCAATTCAAATAACGATAACTCGGACTTTATTGAGTCGCAAGAGTCGGTGTGCAAGAAAGCCATTTCGAAAAAGTTGTAAATTCAGTTTCCAAATATGTCTCGCTTCTTAACGGTGGAAATCTTCTTTTTCACAACCTTCTTTACAGTCGTCGGCTTCTTCTTATTCTTTTTTGTAGTAGTAGATGTATACCGCTCACCGCCACGACTAGTTTTCGATTGTGATTTTGCTGATGCGGAATTGTCTTTATATCCAGCACCCCTACCTTTTTTTACACCTTCTCCCACCTCGTCAGGGGTATTCTGCATCATCAGTTTGTCTATTGCCTGCGTAGCTTTTCGTTTCAGATTATTCCCGCTCTCTCAAAAACGCTGATTAATCGCTTCTTTGAAAGGCTGTCCATAATTCTTGCACTAGCGTGAGCCACCTCCCTGCTGATAGACTTAGCGCCACGATTAATCAGAGGCAAGGCGCTACGACATAAGCCTTTCAAGAAACTGCCGACACCCGCGCCACTCTGTCAATGTCTGCGATCAATCGTGATGTAATTGTCGAAGCTACAACTACCATTGCCGGTACCACCTACACCATCACCACCACCCACCTGAATGTATTGGTGATTGATAAAATCGTCAAGCGTCCACATTATTTTAGTTGGTGCGTTTAAAGTGAAATGTCACCGTTAGTGTCCCGTAATCGAATGGCAGAGGTAACCCCTGCTCGCCCCTTATATCAATGTCAATAGACTGAAATGATGAGGTGAGCAGAGGTAGATACATTGGCGAATTAAACTTCTGAATTTTTGTTCGACCATAAGCATAGTCGTGTAAATGGAGGGGTATGGTACGTAATAAGCGTGAACAAATATCACCCGTGACGTAAGGTTGACATATACTACTATAAATCATAAGCACACTCGGTAAACCATTTACGAGATTAGCCGGCCTACTCGCGATAATGTAGTTACCCATTTCACCATCACAAGATAATAACTCGCTGGTTTCAAAGCCCAACATTTTTGATAGCTTTTTGGACAATGAGAACGTGTGGAGATAATCTACACACTCGTTCTCGCTATATGTGCATCTGATCTGTACATAGCCACCGCACTGTAGCTCAAATTTAAGATGGTTTTTTACATTCTCAAGATCATTTATTTTTTGGAATAGTCTCGATATTACGATACACACCGCATTTTATCCGGCTAAAACTCTGTGTACTCTCGCCGCGTAGTATGCTATTGTCCGTATAAACTTGTCGTTTAGTCATCTTCACGCACACTACACCCTCTGTTCCGCTCTGTTCTCATGTCTTTCAGAGACATGTGCTGGAAGGTAAGGGGTATTTGTATTTCGGCAAGCCCCAAACACCAATCCCCATGGAGAGAGAAATTTTGGGGTAATTGTGTGGTAAAATGATTTGCCGAATTGCTTGGATATATATTTTTACTACTGTTGCTGGATAAAACCATATAGAATTCATCTCTCATTGTTGTTGTTGTTGTTGTTGTTGTTGTTCTTCTTCTTCTTCTTCTTCTTCTTCTTCTACTTGTTAATGTTTACGAGATCTTTCGCCGCTACACAAGAACTGAATTTTTCTGGATAGCCTTTCCAGCTAACGAGGTGCTCTTTTCTTGCGCCTCTACCTCTGGTTTCTAACACGCTGTCTACCTCGAAAGCTCGTGATATAGATCTTTGTGCACTCGGCTCAGGTGTTGCTCGTAGAAAAAACCCTCAATCTCCTCACCGCTCAGATCTTCGAGTGTGTAGACTGGTGGCTGTCTCAAAGTATTGACTCTTACAATTCTAAACAATGCCAAGGATCAGCCGCCTTCGTATGCTTTTCGAAAGGCTGTTCGTGCACGACTGACTCGAACTAAATCACCCACACTATATTTATGGTGATGATGACGTAATCGTTTCACACAATAGCGACGTGTCAAATTTTCACGCGCTCTACAGGCATTGTACATTGTAATGCTAGATGGCGCCATTTTTATCGCGCTGTGCCACGAATTATTGTAAGATTGAATAATATTGTCTAGTACATCGATGTAGCGCCTAGTGCCGAGGTGCATGAAGTACTTCCAAATACGCTCTTTCAACGTTCTAATAAAACGCTCGGCAATTGCAGCCTTAACATCGGGATCTCGCACAGCGCGGTAAATAATGTCTTGTTTTTTCAGTAAATTTTGCACTTCTCGGCCAACAAACTCCTTGCCCTCGTCCGTCTGAAAGTATTTGGGTTCTCGCTCGTCATTTCGCTTGAGTACTTCTCGAGGCCCTCAGCCACACTTTTACTCGTTTTATGACGACCGTAGGTAGGTTTAATTATCATTGTAGGTGTTGAGAGCACGAAAATCGGCCAAGTCAGTCTCCCGCAGCTCGTATGGGCTGAACACGTGATACGGTCGTCGGGGAAAACGAAGACGTACCATTTTGTGTTGTGTGTGTGCATCTTGGCTCTCAAGCCATTCTAGCACTTTGTTGGGTGGAAATTTTTTACGTGTTGCCCACACAAGTCTGTCACCTCCCGCGTATGCTGATGGAGCTGGTAGACCGTAGTGCGGTAGACTTTTTGCGTGCACGTTTAAATTAAGGCTTTTCGTCATTTTCGATATACTCTGTCAAATGTGATTTTACCAACCATACATAAAACAGTTAAAAAAGAGCGGCCCCCTTCTCCTCTCGACTCGACGTGTCGGAGAGCATACGTGAAAAAGCCCGCTCGGTTAGACGCCTATCGGCTCGGGTCCGCCCACTGCCACTACTGCCATCGTTCTGCAAGTAGGCAATGTCATGCTCGAGACATGCATGGTCAAGGGGGTTTATCTCACTCTCATTACGTGCCAGCCTCTCCTCGACATGTGTTCCAGGCCCGAAAAATTGATATCCCGGCAAATGCATTTCAAAGGGTATCCGATTAATCAACATGTCTAAGGTAGTAACACAACGTCCACCATTACCACAGCCATCAACGCCAACTGTTGGACGTTTTTTCAATCCAGCTCCATGCGATCCCATTTTTTATGCCAGTAAGAGTAGGTTTTTTCAGTATAGATGATTTTTTGCTTGGTGGAGCTACGGAAGCTATCGAGATATCCCCGCTGGGAATACGACTTTTCCGTTTCCTCTTTGTATCATTGTTAAGCTTTCTTTCCTCTTTCTCACCCTCCTCCCCCTCCTCCGCCTCTTCTTGATGCTCTTCAAAATCGTCGCTGCTAATATCGCTACCCGATGGCACAGCGCGTGATTACCCACAAACTCCAGAGGGATGTGCGCCCGGCGAAGTATACGAATAAACTGTTGAGAATTACGAGAAGGCAGAATTTTTTGTCTACCTCTCACAGTCTCATTCACCAGATCTAAAATATTTACACCTTGTGCTCGTACGCCATCTAGTATGACATCACCAAGTTTATTCCATGTAACGCTACCAGATTGTCGTAGAGCATCGATTAATCCGGCTGCCTTAGTCTGAAAACTCTGCGGTATACTCTTGAGAATTCGTTGATCGGAAAAGACTGGATCACTGTTTGTAGCAGCAGCAGCAGCAGTAGCAGTAGCAGCAGCAGTAGTGGTAGGCGCCATTACTATTGAGGGTTTGTCAATACCATCACCACCACCACCACCACCACCATCACCAGAACCATGATCAATTAAACCCGCTTCTTTTTTCTTGTAGTATAAGTAGCGTTGCATAACCTGTTCATACAGAGAATACTTTTCTCGATCACTCAGAATTTCTCGAGAATTCAAGATCTTGCTCATCTCGTCATCGAGCTGTGACAGCTCGGAGCCCGGTGTCTGAACAGTACTGGCTGTTGTCACAGTTGCCAGCATCATTACCGTCACCTGCACTTGCACTAACTGTGGTAGCGCCATTATTATCGGCGACACGATGCTGCTGCTGAACTTGTCGTCCGTGCGCACCCTCGATGCATTCTTGAGGCACTAAAATCATTTTTCTAGCGTGTTCCATGCTGATAAGACAGGTTTCAAAATTATCGGCAAAAGATGATGTGCTTTAATTCAACGTCTTTTGCACGTCTCGAATGTCTGTCCAGGCGCTGCAATTTTGCGGAGTAGTACAGCGTGTTTACGTAATTTGCTCTGAAAACACTTGCTCAGAGGTACGTTCCCCCTCAAAATATTCAGTACACACTCGGCAAGATAGAGTACAAGTTTACGACAAGCCTGGCGTAAGAGAGCTACCGTTGCGCCGCGTCAAAATGTCTGCAATACTTTGAGCTACTCCTCAATATTTCGAGAAATTTTCTCGGGATCGAATGCTTGTGACGTTTCTGAACAGAGGCTGCTGCTGCTACTGCAGAAGTCATCGATGTTACTCCGGCCATTACAGGCGAACGACTGGCACATTATCGGCTTGTGAGGTATTTTTAAACTGTTTGCGCATCACATACACGTACTGATGTCGATCATGCGGAAAAATGTACGTGCGATAGCGGCAATTTTCCGGTATGTCCTGCTTCAGATCAAGTAGCAAATAGTGATAGGGCTGGGAAACAGCAACGTTGCACGCCTCCTGCAGAAATTTAGGATTTTCCGGGCAGAGCTGTCGGGCTAGATACTGTATCTGCGAGCGATCGCGAGGATTCTTGAAGATAGTCCGGGGGCAGAGTCGGTTTTCGTGGCCGATTCGAGTCAAGTCGTGAAAGCAGGTGATTCTTATGTATTTTTTTCTCCTGATTACGAATTTCGAGGGTGGAATGTCGAGAAGTGGTTCCATTAATTGTTATTAACAATTTAAATGTTAAAATATTCATAAAAATCGCTCTAAATATGATAATAGTATGTGCGGAAGCTCAAATTGTTCGTTTTTTAATGACGAATCTTAGACATTTTGCAAAATTTAAAAATGTTTATTAGAACCCGAGATATCGATAAATCAATCAATACGTTATTGCTCCCGCGCTAGATGTTTTTTACGTATCTTCATATGTATTTAAGGCATTTTTACTTTAGAGGTCTTATTGTAAAGCTGAAACCTAGTACTATCATGTACAACAATTATTATTCATTTAGCATAAGTATTAATTTAAATACAGCGTGTATAAGGAGAAAATTAAGGTAAGAAAAACGAATTTTATTTGTTTATGAGTCTTTTAAGAGGATTTAGCGATAGAAGACAGCAATAAACATCATTGTAAACTGTTCCCTAAATCATTAGCTTTAGAATGAGTATAATTTTGTACTATAATAGTTGTAAGTTATCAATAACACAACGATCAAGCGGATAGCGCGCTTCGCGACCGTGTGTGAACGCTGTGCGCGCTTTTGCTGATCCCAGAAACAGTACAAATTCTATTAAAACCTCCCAACGAACTTGTACAAAATTGTATATGCAAGGTGTGTAATAGAAAGACGTGTTGTTGCGTAGTGGCTAAGATTGCATGCTGCTCGTTTTGCAACTGTAAAAGAGCCAATACTTGTAAAAATATTTAGATGGAAAAATGAAAATGTTAATAATATATATTGAATAAATTAAATAGGTATATTTATGTTTACTAACAAAATATGTCATAAATTTTAGCAATGAATAGTTAAACAACGCATAAGATATCTTACCGCTCCTTTAAGCACGCACAGCGTTCACACGCGGTCGCGAAGCGCGCTATCCGCTTGATCGTTGTGTTATTGATAACTTATAACTATTATAGTACAAAATTATACTCATTCTAAAGCTAATGATTTCTGGAACAGTTTATAATGATGTTTATTGCTGTCTTCTATCGCTAAATCCTCTTAAAAGACTCATAAACAAATAAAATTCGTTTTTCTTACCTTAATTTTCTCCTTATACACGCTGTATTTAAATTAATACTTATGCTAAATGAATAATAATTGTTGTACATGATAGTACTAGGTTTCAGCTTTAAAATAAGACCTCTAAAGTAAAAATGCCTTAAATACATATGAAGATACGTAAAAAACATCTAGCGCGGGAGCAATAACGTATTGATTGATTTATCGATATCTCGGGTTCTAATAAACATTTTTAAATTTTGCAAAATGTCTAAGATTCGTCATTAAAAAACGAACAATTTGAGCTGCAGCACATACTATTATCATATTTAGAGCGATTTTTATGAATATTTAAACATTTAAATTGTTAATAACAATTAATGGAACCACTTCTCGACATTCCACCCTCGAAATTCGTAATCAGGAGAAAAAAATACATAAGAATCACCTATTTCACGGCTTGACTCGAATCGGCCACGAAAACCGACTCTGCCCCCGGACTAAAATGACGATATAATTCGAGTTCAGCGATATATCTCGCTGGCCTCGATGAAAGAGATTCTGCGAGAGAAAGAAAACGCTGAGATTGCAGTGGTGGCTGGCCTTGACAAATAGATTGATCACACTGGCGCTAGATGACCGCGCATCAAATCGTCGAGAATCAGAAGTTTAGACCTCTCTGGATCCGTGCTGTAGTCCTCTGTCTTGGGCGGTCCCTCGTGGAATTCAATACTAACACCATCACCGACAATCAAGCTCTTGTAAGTCGGCTGCCATTCAGTATAGTAGAGTAATACACGCTTTGAGCGTGTATTGCTCATCTGCTCAATGTATTTGAGGAAATTGGCTATGAATACGGTCTTGCTACACGAGGTGGGACCGCATATCATGCACGTCCACGGGTGTCACCAACGTACATCCATGATTGAGCGTAGACAACGCTAGACTGACGCCCCGAGCCGATCAACGTATGAGTTTATATAATCCCCCCTGGCGGGGGGAAGAGCCACGAGCGCGCGGGCGCGGGGGCCCTCCCGCGCGCGCCGCAGTTGAGCTTGTCGAAGACAAAACTTGAGGCTCCCCTATCGGGAAGGTCAGTTGTGCGCGTGCACTGCAAGGCTCCGAAGACCAGCAATTTTACTCGCACCCTCCGGGAGCCTCATAATGTATTAGCGCTGTAGATGTGCTGAAGATACGTGAGCTGTCTTTTGCAAGCCGCTACTGCTACTACTACTACTACTTCTACTACTACTACTACAAGTGACTGACTGACTTGTCTGTGAGAATCTTTGGGGATGAGGGTTTGGGGTAATATATACATATATAAAAGGCGTGAGTACATTTACACTGTTTTTATTCTGCGTTGTTAAGCGTTAATTTGCACAAATATACCCGTACGGGTAGCTCTTGTTATCGCTTATAAATCGTCGTTTCGAATAAATTGGTTCGCATATCTTACACTCTGTACGCGTTATGACATCGTGAAGCGATGTTCGTCTGATGGCGTCAAACGATACAAATACCGGGGGTATTTCGCCACTCGCCAGTTTTTGTACGCTCTCAAAATTAATCTTTCCGCTCGCAGATGCATTCAGTCTTATGCCTTTCACTTTGCAGACACACGATTCGTGGCCCTCGGTGTCCGATACTTGTAAGCATAGAATTTCGGACCTCCCGAGACAAAGTTGGTGATGTACGTGCCGACACCGTGACCCGCCAACTCATCCGTAAGCTGGCCTAAAAATGGTCCCGTTGTCGGCTCGTACTCGTCACCGCCACCGACACCGCCACCACCACCACCACTCCACTCCAACTCGGAGAATAGTTTCGGTCGGGCTAGCGCTGTGGTGTAAGCAGCAATGACCACATTACACGCCGGTGATGATTCAATATCGACGATATCATCTCTATACGACCAATTTACATAAATAATGTCCTCGCTTGCCGGTAAAACAGAGTCGACAACTTTATTCGCGCTGGTTAAAAGATCAAATAGTCTCTGCGGATCCCACACTAATTCCGTCTGTCGCGTGTTCTCTCTCTGGCCAAACTGATCGGTACCATCCCCACACTCTGGTGGATAACCTGAAGTAAGTTTTTTCCGCAAAAAATTTGTCAATATATTCGTGAAATAGATCGCCTTGACGCGTTGTCATGTGTACAGTCCGTCTGACAAAGCGTCTCGGCATACTTTCGACACAGTGGAAACCATAATTTATTATGAAGCCTTACCGGTAAAACAGGATGAAAGAGATTTCTCGGGGGCAATACCTCATACATTATGAGACTGTCAATTTCGCATATATGCGTAATTGATTGATAACCAAGATTTATCCGATTGACTTGAAAGTCGGGTCACTGGATATCTCTTGATTAGGGTTAAATAAAGTTCTTATCCCGCGAAATTATTTGACCAATAGTTTCGGTGATATAGGTGATCAATTGATTTCCGATATCTGTTTGGTCCGGCCCAACGATTGAAAAATTCGTCATAAGTGTATACAGTCTTACAGGTATTTACGCTGAATGAAAACCACGTAAATTTCGACTTACCACCCCCCTATTGTAATAATTGATAATCAATAATAAAAATCGATCGATTACCAATACTCATCCGATTGACTTGAAAGGCTGTGTACGGATAGCTCTTGAGTAGTGCTAAATAAAGTTGTTATCCCGCGAAATTATCCGACCAATATTTTTAATCTATACACGATCGATTGATTGGTATATCTATTTTCGCTCATAACTCGAGAACGGTAAGAGCTACGCAAAAACGGACAAAATTTTGGGAGTTCTTAAAAGAGGGGTTATACTTTTGAAGACCTATCTAATAATGTGTAGCACAAGTCAATTTATCTATATTACCAATCAATCGATTTTGAAAAAATGCTCGTATCGAACCGCAACCGGGCTTGTTGTACGCGTCGTGAAGAGGGTATTCAAAGTTCTTTATGACCAAAATAAGTCGGTCTGTAATCTTCGGAGATAAGGGTGGGTCATGTCCAAATTTTGGGTGGGTGTCATATTACAGCGTACCTATCTCAGGAGGACACTTCAAAATAGATGGCGACTCTGGCGATTTTTTCTCCAAAGTTCCGTCTATCTCAGAGGGACACTGGTGAAAATAAAAGAAAGGGGAGGGGGACTCCCAAGTAGTTGAGGCACCTTGGGGAGTGTAAATAAAGGTAACCTCGACCATAGTGACAGGGATCAGAAGGTCACACAGGTCAAGGTTATTTTTATTTACATTCTCTAAGGTGCCTACATACTACTAATATATATAACATTATTTAATTTAACGTTATATTATTATGTTAATAATAGCAATAGAAATAGCAAGAAAATCTAAAATATTTTTTTAATAATGTTAGTTAATATTAACCGATATTTTTCGTTCCAAATTCCTTGTTATTGAAAAAAATGCCGCTTTATTATACTATTATTAAATATATTAAAATTGTTTATTTAAAAATTTAATTTTGAAAGATGACAACAATAAGACCGCAATAAAACGGATTAGCTCGAAGGAGTTTCAGGTAGCTGACCGAGGGCCGAGTGCACGAAAATCTCGGAACCGTCTCAAAGCAGCGCGGAGAGAAGATGCTCGCTGCTGTCTCCCCTTTCTATCTGCTTTCCGAGGAGTTTTGACCTTTTTTTTAGTATAAGATTGCTTTGAATTTTGTTTCGCACCATATGGTGTAACGTGGAATTTTCCCGCCCGCACGGGAATTCCAGTTATTTACAAAGTATTTATTTAACACGCGGCTTTCTTCTTTTTCCCTGGCTCGTGGTATCCCTGCAATGGATGAAAAGCGGGAAATGTGGTGGCAATCGGGTGAAAATTGTTGAACACAAATAAATTGGTTAATGAAGTACGGATATATTCTATTTTTATACAATTATTTTCCGTGCAAACAAATTAATGGTGACTCGAAATACAATCATGGGCACGCGGCCAAATTACTAAATCCAAGACTGCTCCGTAGTGCTAAATAGAAAAAGGGCCACGAAAGTTCCTCTACGAATGATTCTAATTGAACAAAAGGGAAAACAGCGTTCAGGACCTGGAAACGCGAAAGTTCCTCTACGCGCCTCAATCGCCTCAACCCTTTATCAAAATCATCGCCACAAACAATTATCTATCACAAATATATATAATATGAAATGTTACCGATCTCCTCTATAAAACAAATCAAACCCAACTCCTTTGCCAATTTCCTCCACGATAATTCCTCCAAAGGAAAGAACGCCTCTTCCAACCTTCCACTACAAAATATCCAACGACAACCAAGATGGCTTCCAAACGGACAGGGCGAAAAAAACAATAGTTGCTGAAAAACTAACTGGATTCACCGACTGCCAGTGACGGAATGGCCGAGGCCGACGCTCCGATCGAGGAAGGATGCCGCGTTTTCCCACTCGACCTCCTTCACGGAAGCGCAAGCCCGGCCTCCAAAATTATATAATTGGTCCTCTTTCCTAGAAAAATCCCCTATTGGTTTTCCCGAAATACCACCAATCTATTCCTGTATCGGTGAGTTTCCTCCAGCGCCCTCTTTTCCAAATCCTAATTTATTCATTGGTTGAGAAAACAATTATCGCCCTCTATATCCTTGACTAATCTCATAATTCGCGCCCCCTTTACTGATAAAAATCAATCAATCAATATTGATCCCCATCCGGTGGCTCCCCCTATAGTTAACGAAACTAGACGCGCGAGATTCAAATTCCATTGATCGATCCATATGAGTCACTGCATACAGACCCTAAGATACCAACTGAAATCTTCGAATGGATCTCCGCCATGTTTCCCCTATGCTGAAAAGAAAACCTCTACCGCCATGTAATGTACTGTACAGGGAAACTGTACAGTACTCCGCGTCTACCTCGCTCCCTGCATCACCAATCTATCGCCCAATAGCAGGCGCCCTCTCACTCTCACTCGATCACGGTCGATAACCGAGAGCGCTCTCTCTCTCCCCTCTATCATCGCCCGCGCCACATGCTCCCTCTCTCGCTCTCGCTAACAGCTCGCGCGCATCATTCTCTCTCTCTCGCTCTCACACACACACAGCCTCGTGCATGTGACCGCGCGTGCGCCGCTAGCTAACTTCCTGCCGTGCCCCCTCCCGAGCGCCGGCGCGCCGCGCAGGTGGGACTCGGGAGCTCACATCCTGCGCTCCGCACGCGGCCGGTCAGAGGCAACTCCTGCAAGCGCCACCGAGCGCTGGCTCCGCTCCAGGAGCTGTCATCTCGCCGAGAGTGAATCAGCTGGCCGTATAATAATGTTCACGACGCAGCAATAATTATTATATAATATGCTATGTCGCAATGGTACGTCGCAACTAGAGAGTCGGCTCAACTGCCATCAAAATCGCCGCACAGACGACTACAGCGTTACGCAACTCCCCACTAATCTATGTATGAAGTATTAGTATACTGTCGGTTTCTGCTAGTTTAGAACCTTCGCGGGGATTCCCAAGTTTGTCATAAACTATATTATTTAAATCGCGTTAAAAACTTCTAAAACTCATACTACGCGTTAGATATTTCTTTTTTGAATAATAATGATCCAAAAATAACTATTTGCTGTACAGACGGTGTCGAAAAAATAATTAGTATTGCAATAATATATAAGCATATGTACATTAATTTTTTTCATTTATAACTTATTTAGTTGATGTTAATGATTCTTTGTAATTTAGGGATTATATACCATTTAAAAATAGTGAAATGGTTAATCGACAACTTATGAGGTACTTAATAAACTCTAAAAAGAACTTTTTTAAAAATTTATAGTTAACAACATTTTTTACAACAAATAATTTTTATGTTCGCCAATTTTAAAGTTAGAGAAACGAGGTAAAGTGCAGCTTAAAGTACGTAAAAAACCATGAACTTTTGCATAAATTTTCTTGAGATCCGACCAATAAGAGCCGAGATACGAAAATGTTTTCAATGGACGATCACACCCGAAACTACTTAATATTTTTGGATGAAATTTGGTACAGTGCTTACTGTAATAATACTTTAAATGATAGCATTTTAACCGATTGTTGTAGATAGCTCAGTTTATCTAAAATGACCGATGAACAATTGGAAATCTGCGCGCACGGCCGAGTAGCTCCTCCGGCTGGGAGGCGCGGTGGTGGGGGGAACGCCGCGCGGCGGCGAACAGTATCCGTACACGTTAGTTGCAATTCGATTATCTCGGTAACTAAGGCTGCTATTGCAATAATTTTTGTTTTCATTCGACCTGTTTTTTTCTCAGCTTTAACATTATACTAATTTAATTTTTATAGGTGTAATACCCCTAAATGACAATTTTTCTGAAAAAAAATCTTTTTTGGCTATGTACACAACTTTTATATACATATATTGCACTACTAAACATTTTCATACTGAATATTAATATCTGTATAATGATAGTAATGCAATTCATCCATATAAAGGTTGTGTACATATCCAAAAAATATTTTTTTTTAGAAAAATTATCAATTGGGGGTATTTGCATTACACCTATAAAAATTAAATTAGTATAATGTTAAATCTGAGAAAAAACACGTTGAATGAAAAAAAAATGTATTGCAGTAAGCAGCCTTAGTTACCGAGATAATCGAATTGCAACTAACGTGTACGGATACTGTTCGCCGCCGGGCGGCGTTCACCCCATTACCGCACTTCCCAGCCGGAGGAGCTGCTCGGCCGTGCGCGCAGATTTCCAATTGTTCATCGGTCATTTTAGACAAACTGAGCTATCTACAACAATCGGGAAAATGCTATCATTTAAAGTATTATTTCAGTAAGCACTGTACCATTTCATCGAAAAATATTAAGCAGTTTCGGCGTGACCGTCCATTGAAAAAATCTCTTAAAATAACTTTAAAATTGGCGAACAAAAAAATTATTTGTTGTTAAAAATGTTTAATATTAATTTTTAAAAAAGTTCTCTTTAGAGTTTATTAAGTACCACATAAGTTGTTGATTAAAGGCACTTGGATCAAGTTATCGCTCCATGGGCAATTTGTAGATGAATTTGAAATTTTGAGATATATAATTTTGCAATAAGACGCCATTTTGTGATATCCAGATCGGACAATGATTTATACATTGTACGTACTATAACTCATCTTTGAGTACTGATTCAATGAAAAATATAATTTTTTGTAAAATCTGTGGCAATATGAAATTTAAAAGAAATTTTTTTTTTTAACAATTTAACGACTAAAAAAATTAATTTTGCGGTCGAAAGTACATGCATCTTGTATGAAATTCAATTCTGAACAAATTTCATCTCTATAATTTTTTACGTGAAATGAGTTACAAAAAAGTTATTCGGGACAAACTAAAAAAAAGTGCATTTTCCCGACCTGCCGGAAGTCCAGACTTTAGAGTAATTTTGAGTAAGTTACCAATAAGATATTTCAATCATAAAAATAAAGATAGAAGAAACTTAATGATATTCCACTTTTGAACTCCCTGACGCCCGGACTAGGTGGTCCGCGAAAAATCCGGTCGACTACCGGATTTATATATATATATATATATATATATATATATATATATATATATTCAAATAAGATACTTACACCAGCGCGTGGAAATAAGCTAAGGTAGAATCACGCTAAAATACTAAGGCGCATAAAAAGAATAGCATTAGGGGAATTAGTCTTAAAATAGCGTAAAACAGCAAGGTGAAGGGTAATTTTTTTTCTTTTCTCAATTTCAATTTAAGTTTTTATATAGAAAAATACAAAAATATAAAAGCTAAATATAAAGTAGAGAGCGAGCGTCGCGTACGCTCACTGCAGAGCGTCGGTAACCGACGAAGATGCATCAGTCAGCTTGTCCTCGGGGCGCCGGATGCGCACGGCGAGCACCTCAAACCGCTGGTGACAGGGACATGCTCGCAGCTATCAACTTCCAGATGCCCCACAATCGGCGCAGTGTCGAGCCGATTTTTCGGGATAAAACTCTCAGCCGGCCCTGCGTTCGATACCACCGTGTTCACGAACTACGACAAAGTACAAAAGGTCAAACATAATTGGTCGACTCAGAACAGAGAGTGCCAAAATTAACGGGGCACACCTACCTGCCCACCGGGGCACACCTGCTAACGGGTAACTGGGCCTGCGAGGCCCTCGCCTGCCGACGCTGCGCCAAGGTAAGAGTTTTGTTTTTTTTCTTTTATTTTTGCTGTTCCCCTTTCCTTACGCTCTGTAGGAGTAGATCCCTGCGCATTGGTGCCCCTTTGCGTGGGCGGCTTTTCCTCGCTCTCGCGTTCCTGTGACATATATGTCTTCAGCGCTCGCGTGATTTTCGTGAAAATTTTCGTGAGCGTGCGCTCGTTTTTATCCGAGCATTTTGCTTCTGCGCGTAAGCGCCATCTTAAGATTGTCGCGCTAGCGTGCGTCTGCTCATAAAATTTCGAATCCGCAGTTGCTCCAATGTAATTCATCATCCTTATATATTATTAAATAATTCTATTCAATTATAGTCACCAAGGAATTTTGTTTTTTAAGAGTATCAGAGTTTGATAAATAGCAAAATAATAAAACAGTCCGACAAGCCGATTATCAAAAAAGGATGGATCGGGCGGATTGACCGGATGGGCATTGGAGAAAATTTTAGTATAATTTTTCAAATTGTTACGAGAATATTCTACTTAACTGTTCAATGCAAATATGTATCAGCTTATATCGATTTTATAATAGAAAATAAGATTTCGATCTGATAAACGAGCGAGAGCGGTCAGTTTTCTGAAAAGGACGGATCGGGCGGACTGACCGCAGCTGCAGTTGCTCCAATGTTATTCATCATCCTTATACATTATTAAATAATTCTATGAAATTATAGTCACCAAGGAATCATGTTTTTTAGGAGTATCAGAGTTTGATAAAATGCAATATAATAAAATAATGCGAGTAGCCGATTATCGAAAAAGGACGGATCGGGCGGATTGACCGGCTGAGCATTGGAGAAAAAATTAGTAAAATGTTTTGAATTTTTATGAGAATATTCTTCTTAAATGTTCAATATAAATAAGTATCAGCTTATATCGATTTTATAATAGAAAATAAGTTTTCGATCTGATAAACGAGCAAGAGCGGTCAGTTTTTTAAAAAGGACGGATCGGGCGGATTGACCGGATGAGCATTGGAGAAAATATTAGTAAAATTTTTTGAATTTTTATGAGATTATTGTACTAAACTGTTTCATGAAAATAAATTTCAACTTAGATCGATTGTATGATAGGAAATAAGCTTTCGATCTGATAAACGAGCGAAAGCAGTCAGTTTTCTGAAAAGGACGGATCGAGCGGACTGACCGAATCCGCAGTTGCTCCAATGTTATTCATCATCCTTATACATTATGAAATAATTCTATGAAATTATAGTCACCAAGGAATTTTGTTTTTTAAGAGTATCAGAGTTTGATAAAAAGCAAAATAATAAAACAGTCCGACAAGTCGATTATCGAAAAAGGACGGATCGGGCGGATTGACCGGATGGGCATTGGAGAAAATTTTAGTATAATTTTTCAAATTGTTACGAGAATATTCTACTTAACTGTTCAATGCAAATATGTATCAGCTTATATCGATTTTATAATAGAAAATAAGCTTTCGATCTGATAAACGAGCGAGAGCGGTCAGTTTTCTGAAAAGGACGGATCGGGCGGACTGACCGCAGCTGCAGTGGCTCCAATGTTATTCATCATCCTTATACATTATTAAATAACTCTATGAAATTATAGTTACCAAGGAATTTTGTTTTTTAGGAGTATCAGAGTTTGATAAAATGCAATATAATAAAATAATGCGAGTAGCCGATTATCGAAAAAGGACGGATCGGGCGGATTGACCGGCTGAGCATTGGAGAAAAAATTAGTAAAATGTTTTGAATTTTTATGAGAATATTCTTCTTAAATGTTCAATATAAATAAGTATCAGCTTATATCGATTTTATAATAGAAAATAAGCTTTCGATCTGATAAACGAGCAAGAGCGGTCAGTTTTTTAAAAAGGACGGATGGGGCGGATTGACCGGATGAGCATTGGAGAAAATATTAGTAAAATTTTTTGAATTTTTATGAGATTATTGTACTAAACTGTTTCATGAAAATAAATTTCAACTTAGATCGATTGTATGATAGGAAATAAGCTTTCGATCTGATAAACGAGCGAAAGTAGTCAGTTTTCTGAAAAGGACGGATCGAGCGGACTGACCGAATCCGCAGTTGCTCCAATGTTATTCATCATCCTTATACATTATGAAATAATTCTATGAAATTATAGTCACCAAGGAATTTTGTTTTTTAAGAGTATCAGAGTTTGATAAAAAGCAAAATAATAAAACAGTCCGACAAGTCGATTATCGAAAAAGGACGGATCGGGCGGATTGACCGGATGGGCATTGGAGAAAATTTTAGTATAATTTTTCAAATTGTTACGAGAATATTCTACTTAACTGTTCAATGCAAATATGTATCAGCTTATATCGATTTTATAATAGAAAATAAGCTTTCGATCTGATAAACGAGCGAGAGCGGTCAGTTTTCTGAAAAGGACGGATCGGGCGGACTGACCGCAGCTGCAGTGGCTCCAATGTTATTCATCATCCTTATACATTATTAAATAACTCTATGAAATTATAGTTACCAAGGAATTTTGTTTTTTAGGAGTATCAGAGTTTGATAAAATGCAATATAATAAAACAGTGCGAGTAGCCAATTATCGAAAAAGGATGGATCGGGCGGATTGACCGGATGAGCATTGGAGAAAAAATTAGTAAAATGTTTTGAATTTTTATGAAAATATTCTTCTTAACTGTTCAATATAAATAAGTATCAGCTTATATCGATTTTATAATAGAAAATAAGCTTTCGATCTGATAAACGAGCGAGAGCGGTCAGTTTTTTAAAAAGGACGGATCGAGCGGACTGACCGCATCCGCAGTTGCTCCAATGTTATTCATCATCCTTATATATTATTAAATAATTCTATGAAATTATAGTCACCAAGGAAATTTGTTTTTTAAGAGTATCAGAGTTTGATAAAAAGCAAAATAATAAAACAGTCGGACAAGCCGATTAAAAAGGACGGATCGGGCGGATTGACCGGATGAGCATTGGTGAAAATATTAGTAAAATTTTTTGAATTTTTATGAGATTATTGTACTCAACTGTTTCGTGAAAATAAATTTCAACTTACATCGATTGTATGATGGGAAATAAATTTTCGATCTGATAAACAACAGAGCTGTCAGTTTTCTGGAAAGGACGGATCGGGCGATTTGGGCGTATAGGCTTTTGATCAAATATTATACAAATACCGAAATCTTCAGTATGGGATTGTATAAAACAGGTATATGACAGAGAAACGACATTAATGAAGCATATTTCAGTCAGAAATTTTTCAAATCAGTAATTACGTGGAGCGTTTGGCTGTCATTTCGTACAAATATTGTATATTTATCGAAAGATAATGAACTAACCATTATTTATATCATAATTTTATATCGATGTCCCCAAAAATATAAACAATGTGTGAAAAGTGGGTTATGTAATATTTTCTGAATATCTCACATTACCCCGAGCAGCATTTCCTAGTCAGTAGGCAACTGGAAATACTCCCTCCACCTGCCCATACTCGGGCTCCGCAGCGGTCGCTTCTCTCGCGCGCGCCTTGTTTTTTCGTACTCTTTCGACAATGTTTTTTGAATTAAAATTAACGTATCGCGATCAGGTTATTTGCGTTTTACATAGTTTTACATCTATAGAACATAATCTGTTCATAAATTTTGTCAAAACTCTACGTTATTTATGGAAAATATTCCTTGCAAGTTGGAGGTTTTACCCATGTATTTTAATGCGGGCGCGCATATTACAACTTGCAACGTTGATAAAAATTAATTGCAAATAAATAATATATAAACTAATACCTTACGTCTGAAGATATCTACATGGTCTATATAGATATCTTTTCTTTTAAGAAATAATGTTTATATGAAAGTTTTTTATATACCCAGCGTCCGTGTATGTTGCAGGGTTACTCTGTTATCATGCGCATGACATCCGGATGGTATTTCCATTATCTAGAATAATTCCCGGAGTGTTTTTCTATTCTAAGGAAATACTCCTAAAGGGCTTTTCCATTATCGGGAAAAAATCCCGGAGAGTTTCTTCATTATTTAGTATTACTCTCGGAGTTTATTCCCATTATCTAGCATTACTCCCAGACGGTTTCTCCATTATAAAGGAATACACCCGGTGGCTATCATTATTATCTAGAAATATTCTCGGACGGGTTGTCAGTATATATTCTCGGAGAAATTTTCTTTTTATTTAGCAATACGCTAGTAGAGTTTCCCCATTATCTCAGTTAGCAGTAGATATTCACGAAGGGATACTCTGTTATGAAGAAATACTCAAGTAGGCCATTATCAAGAAATACTCCCGTAGGCTTTCTCCATTATCTAGAAATAGTCTCGGAACGTATTTCCCTTATCTAGAATTATAGCCAGAGGTTTTCTCCATTATCAAGAAATGCTCTTGGAGGCTTACTCCTTAATCTAGAAATACTCTCGAATGGGTTCTCGGTTGTCAGTATATATTCTGGAGAGAGGAGAGATTCCCTGTTATGAACAAATACTCTCGAAGGGTTTCCCCATCATCTAAAAATAATCAACCAGGATTTCTCCAGTATCAAGAATAAAACTCTGAATGTTTTCATATTATTAACAAATACTCCCGAATGAGTTTTCGGTTATCAATTTATAATCTCTGAGAAATTCTTTGTTTTTAAGCCACACGCTAGGAGGGATTCTCCATGATTAAGAAATACTCCCGGACGGTTTCTGCATTATCAAAAAATATTCCCGGTGGGGTTTTCCATTAAACAAGTACTCTCGGAAGGTTTCTCCATTATAAAGGAATACTCGTTGTGGCTTTCTCCATTATCTAGAAATACTCCCGGATGATTTTTTCATTATCAAGAAAGACAACCGGACGGGTTTTCCATTTACAAGGAATACTCTCGGTGTCTTTCACCATTATCTAGAAATACTCTCGGAGGGGTTTTCGGTAATCAGTATAGATTTACGAAGAGATATTCTAATATGAAAAAATGCTCCCGAATGATTTTTTCGTTATCAATAAAGACTACCGGAGGGGTTTTCCATTAACGAAATACTCTCGAAAGGTTTCTCCATTATCTAGAAACACTCTCGGATGGGTTTTCGGCAATCAGTATAGATTTACGAAGACATTCTATTATGAAAAAATGCTGCCGGATGATTTATTCCTTATCAATAAAGACTACCGGAGGAGTTTTCCATTAAAGTAATACTCTCGAAAGGTTTCTCCAATGTAAAGGAATACTCGTGGTGGCTTTCTCCGTTATGTAGAAACACTCCCGGATGATTTTTTCATTATCAATAAAGACTACGGAATGGGTTTTCCATTTACAAGGAATACTCTCGATGTCTTTCGCCATTATCTAGAAATACTCTCAGAAGGTTTCTCCATTATCTAGAAACACTCTCGGAGGGGTTTTCGGTAATCAGTATAGATTGACGAAGAGATACTCTGTTATGAAAAAATGCTCCCGGATGATTTTTTCATTATCAATAAAGACTAACGGAGGGGTTTTCCGTTATCAAGAAATACTCTCGGAGGGGTTCTCAATTATTTAGAAATACTCTCGGAGGGGTTCTCGGTTATTAGCATAGATTAACGAAAAGATAATCTATTATGAAAAAATGCTTCCGGATGATTTATTCATTATCAATAAAGACTACCGGAGGGGTTTTCCATTAAAGTAATACTCTCGAAAGATTTCTCCAATGTAAAGGAATACTCGTGGTGGCTTTCTCCGTTATGTAGAAACACTCCCGGATCATTTTTTCATTATCAATAAAGACTACGGAATGGGTTTTCCATTTACAAGGAATACTCTCGATGTCTTTCGCCATTATCTAGAAATACTCTCAGAAGGTTTCTCCATTATCTAGAAACACTCTCGGAGGGGTTTTCGGTAATCAGTATAGATTGACGAAGAGATACTCTGTTATGAAAAAATGCTCCCGGATGATTTTTTCATTATCAATAAAGACTAACGGAGGGGTTTTCCGTTATCAAGAAATACTCTCGGAGGGGTTCTCAATTATTTAGAAATACTCTCGGAGGGGTTCTCGGTTATTAGCATAGATTAACGAAAAGATAATCTATTATGAAAAAATGCTTCCGGATGATTTATTCATTATCAATAAAGACTACCGGAGGGGTTTTCCATTAAAGTAATACTCTCGAAAGATTTCTCCAATGTAAAGGAATACTCGTGGTGGCTTTCTCCGTTATGTAGAAACACTCCAGGATCATTTTTTCATTATCAATAAAGACTACGGAATGGGTTTTCTATTTACAAGGAATACTCTCGGTGTCTTTCGCCATTATCTAGAAATACTCTCGGAGGGGTTCTCCATTATCTAGAAACACTCTCGGAGGGGTTTTCGGTAATCAGTATAGATTGACGCTCTGTTGATTGATACTCTGTTATGAAAAAATGCTCCCGGATGATTTTTTCATTATCAAGAAAGACTACCAGAGGGGTTTTCCGTTATCAAGAAATACTCTCGGAAGGTTTCTCCATTATCTAGAAACACTCTCGGAGGGGTCTAGGTTTTCTGTATATATTCTTGGAGAGATTCTCTTTTTTTAAGCAATACACTAGTAGCGATTCCCCATTATCTAGAAATGCTCTCGGAGGGGTTTTCGGTTATCAGCATATAGTGTGTAAAAGATTCTCTATTTTTAAGCAATGCGCAAGGTGTTTATCTCTATTATCAAGAAATGCTCTTGGAGGGTTTCTACATTATCTAGAAATACTGTTGGAAGTATTTTCTGTTGTCAAGAAAGACTTTCGGTGAGTTCTCTATTATCTAGAAATACACTCGGTGGAATTTTGCATTTTCTAGATATACGCCCGGAGGGTTTCTCCATTATCAGAAATTACTCCCGGAGCGTATTTCCATTCTTTAGAATTACTCCCGAAGGGTGCGCGCGTGTTATGCGTATCTGTGCAAGTATTGTGGATGAGTAGAATTGCGAGATACCTACTTTTGAACAGCAGCCCGTAAAGAGCAATCCATCGTTCGAACCTCTTTTCCTTTCGCAATTTATTTCTTCGCCCAGACCTCTTTTCCTTTCGCAATTTATTTCTTGTGAGTCACTGGTACTGATGCTCTTTAAAATGTGATTCCGATGTGATTCAAAACGCGCCAATATTAATGCATAGTGACTTGTCACCAATGCTGACAGAATAACTTTTCAAAACACGATGTAGGGTTATGTAAATAAGAACAGAAACCAGTTGCATGTAACTTAGCGAACAGCTGTCTGAAGTTGCTCGCGCGGCCGCTCCAACCTCCGCTGAAACAACTCGACTTTAATCGTTATTTTCTCAAAAACGGCCCATTTTCGCCACTCGGGCCCATGAGAACTTATGATCAGGACGTCAAAACCTACAATTTGGTTACGGTTACACACAAATTCACTGGGACCCACAGTCCCATATGATTCCTCCGGGGTCCTTTGATACCTTATTTCGAAGGCGATTCTGATTCCCTAACAGCCATACAGGACATACTGAGCATGTTCGGACCGGCGTATGAAAGATATGTTATTATTATCGAATGGTTACAAGATTGTTCAATAAAAATAATTATTATTATGTATTACAAAAATGTTATAAAATAAATTTCTATGATTAAAGGCCGGAAATCAATCAAGCTAAAAAATATTCAATTAACATTTATGTTTATATTTTAGTTTTATATCCATACTTAATAAAAAAAATAGAACTACAATTTTTATTTGAGGCTATCGTTTTCACAGTTTAACATAATATTATATTATACATAAATATTATATATAAACATATATTATAAGTATATTAAAAATTTTATGAGATTGTTGATTACACTGACATTTAGTAGTTCATCGATTATCTATGATAGGACGGGACGGCAAGTTTTTCCATAAAAAAAATTGCGTTCTACATGCTAGAATTTGTTACTGTTTTCTTTAAATGTGGGATCGATTTTTTGTATGAATTAAATCTTATATTTAATTGCAAATGATCGTCTTGGACATAGATTTTTCATGAAATAAGGATAGCAATTTACTGAATTACTAAGTAGAGTAGATTGTACATCCGCTCGTTGCTTCAATAAATAATCGAAAAAGTTTTCATAATGCGAAACAATCCCGTAATATATTATGGGCATATTTTTCATGTGATAATGTCATGTAAGAACATCATTCCTCTATGTACACTCGGATACTATTGAACTTTGAATAATAACGAATTAGTGCAATGCTTTGCGCATGTTTGTGACCGGTCACGGAATGCTCTATTTACCGGAAGTACGGTGACCTAACCTCCCACACTAAATACGGCGTAAGAGTGATCAATCATTAAACGTCAGCTGGAAATGCGCAGGCCGTGGCGGCAATCGCAGTTATTCCGACAATTCTACCGACAGTATCTTTTCACAGGCTATCCACCTTTTCACATGTCACAATTTGGTCGAGTGTTTATCATGATGAATTCATATATATTTATAATCCTTCTCCGATTTAAACAATTATTTATTTATATCAACTCAATTGCTTCTTATAACAAAAACTTGCCAATTTCTTTATTGATATCATAACTTTCTTTTGCTATATTAAAATTGTAATTTATGTAAAATCGAAGGTATAGAGAAGAAACACTAAAGAAATGGTAGTCTGTCCAACAGATCCTTCAAGCAAAGATGTTTACGCATTCATATTGATATAGATAGATGAAAATTTCAAGTTATTCAGCTTCATGTATAAGCATCATGTTCTTTCAGTGTCTGTGATTCACTCATTTACGAGGTAAAAGAAGACACATATATTAACATAATTATTTGTTGAACTAATTAGAAATACCTTTTTAATCATTGCGTTATAATCACATTTCTTATTAACCTTTACTAAGGGAAAAGTAATAAACACAATAAACCTGCTAGAATATTATTTACATTATTATTGAAAGTTTGACTTTAATTTACATAATGAAAATAGAATTTTAGAATAAGCACTCTGAATTTTCACCACATAAGGGATATCGAGAGTTTAAAAATTAACTTTGATTAATATAATGAAATAACTGTATAGATAGAGAAAACACTTAGAATTTTTGTGACATTCAGATATCAAGCATTGCAAAATTAATCTTCAACTTTTACATGAAGAAACGACCTTATACTTGCCAGCCTTTTACCTTGAAAAGGTTTTTTTTTGGGGGGGGGGGGGGAAATTTCACTACTTTTAAAAAGTATGTAATACTTAAATTACAGAGAATAGTTAACATCAACTGAATAAGTTATAAATTTAAAAATTAATGTGTATATGCTCACTGAAGATGGCCGCGGCAGTGGTACTAGTATTTGTCACTAGCGCCCTACTTCTAAAAGTGTGCGCGAGTGCTCAGTCTGTGGCGTCGGTAAGTCGCTCTGTAGTCCTGGGGTTATCGACTTTACGTCTGCTATATCGTCAGTGTTTAACCTCTCGCGTGATTAACTTTGTCGCTGCTAAAGTATTTTAAAATTGTTGCTACGGGATCGAAACTCGTACTCAGGAGCAACTATGGATGGTCAGCTACTCCGAGGAGTGATTTCTTTTGGGACTTGTACACTGTGGTGATGGGAAACATGTGCTTTCCCTTGGTCGATCATTGCTGTTTGGAGTCAGATAAGTTATTTTTTTTTATTTAAATTATTGAGACTTTTTGTTGATTTAAAGCACCGGTGCTTTGTTAAAAGAATTTTGTCTTTTTGTTTTCAGGTCACTGGGTGCTGAATGCTGCTTCGAAATTTGTGTGTTACGTCTTAAGAAGATTTTGACGTCTCCCCTGGAATGGCATGCCGAAGCTAGTGCACAAGTTTTCGCTAAAGTTTTTTGTAGTGAGAAGTACAACAGTGTTGTAGAGTGTTTTAATAAACATATTTAATTAATTTACATGACTTGACCAGTGCTTTTGACTTTTTGTAGTTTTTAAATTATGTATGTATCTGAATAAGTGTAAATCACTATGGTGTTTTTCAATAATTATTGTGTGAATTTGTGGATCTCAAGTGTGATTTGTCGAGAACAAGCAAAAAATGGTATAGTTATTTTCACTTTTTTTCCTACACATAAGAATTTAATAATAATTCACATGATAATATAATTCACATAATATATATCATAATTCACATAATAATTTAATTTATGTTAAAGTGTTTTGTGTTGTTTGGCTCTGTTTCCTTGGATTTGAATGGACTTATTGGTGTATGTTTATGTCAGACCTATCTGATTGAGTTCGTCTTTTGGAGCAAAGGCCGTCTCTTTCAGATTGCTCTTCCTGGGTTCGACTAAGTTTTGATGTGTAAATAGTGGGTCTCAATAATTGTGCACATTGAATTTAGTTTGTATGTTGGCTTAATTATTTGTTTTATTGCCTATGGAATTGATAATGACTTTTGCCGACCAAGTTTTGTTTGTGCATGAATAGAGGAATACTTAATGACTCAGTGCTTCGTGCAAGTGCGTTGCTTTAATTTTTTTAAATTATAGTTTGAAAGGTTTATTTGTGGGTCCAATATGGGATATTAATAATGCTTTTGGGGTGCCTGTCTATTAAGTTAACCATTTGCTTATTTTGTTATTTAACAGACTCCTATGCTAAACTACTCTGTGGTACGTTAAACTATTTATATTGAGTTTGGGGTATGTGAAAAAGGCATTGGAAGTGCAAACTGTGAATCTTTCAACGTCTTTTATCTTGGTACACTGTGTTGAATTACGTTCAATGTTTTCTATTATTATTTACACTCTGTATTATAGCTGACAACCTAATTTACTTTCATCGTTAAATATTTATTCATCACAGCCATAAAATTTATATATACTGAATTTACTGCTAAACCATAATTTCAAAGAAAGTATAAAATATATATATAATATCAACTTCCATTTGGTCCCATTAAAAATGGAATAAATATCTGCAAAAAATACATGTTTACAAAGACCAGAGCTTATATATAATAACTACTGTATTAAGGTACTAAAAAATGTATGTAAAATATCCATAGATTTTAATCACTACTATAATAGTGACTACATATAGAAATGAGAGCGAAGAATATAATTGAAATAAGTAAGCTACATTTTGAATATTTCGGTCTTCGCCTGATATAAAATCTGTTATAGCTATAAAAGCTTGTTTTAACATGCTAAAACAATACAATTGAGTTTATCTAAGAACTTATAGTTTTGATTTTTATAGTTATGCACCTGACAATTTAGACCCTAAAGCCATGAATCCGATGGAGTAAGTATATAATATACACATGCTGGTTATTGTATAAAACATTACTGTTGCTTCAAGCAAGAATATTCTCTATTATATAAACTGAATAATCTCCAAAATCCAACAAAATAAAACACTTTCACTAGCTATTCATAAGAATCCCTTTCAACGAACAGCCTGAGAGTCTACCTCCCAGGAGACGATAGGAAAAGTTATGAACTATTCATATACACTTAAACAACTTAGAAACTTTCATGCATGAGCGATGCGTATTCTTGACACTTCACTAGCTCCTCACAATATAAAATAATTTTTTCCTTATATAAACTGAATATTCTCTGAACTAAGAAAATAAAACACTTTTACTATCTATTCATAAGAATTCTTTTCGACGTACAGCCTCAGAGTCTATCTCCCAGGAGACTATAGGAATAGTTAACATAAGCACTTCCACAATTGTAAAAACTTTCTTGCGTGGAAGATTGAATATAATCGTAACACTCAACCAACTTGTCACATCACAAGAAAATTATATGAACAGGAAATTCTGTATAAATTTTCTTTGATTCTTGGACGATGAAAATACAACGCTTTCTCTAGCTTCTCATCAGGATCCCTTTCGACGAATAGCCTGAGAGTCTACCTCCCAGGAGAAAATAGAAAAAATTACACATCCACTTCAAGAATGTAGAAACTTGCTTGAAAGGTGAGCCCAGGAGACGATAGAAAAAGTTACATATTAACTTCAACAACGTAAACTTTCTTGAAAGATGAATTCTTAACACTTTACTAGCTGCCACATCACAGAATAGTTATTTCTATATATTATCTAATAGTAAAAAAACCTGAAAAATAAAAGGATATATTTTAACAAAGAATCAGTTCATGAATCTTTCATGTATTGTATATAATTTTAGACATTTACTTTTTAGCACTTTTTTCAACTTCACATAATAATTGTTTGGATAATACTTTTCATAAGTTTATTCTCATTTAAAATAACACAATCCCTTTCTGCATACATATTTTTTCAACTAAATGTCCGTCTAAGTATATTGATAGCTGGGCTTCAAACCACGAGTCTCACATTTTTCCTTATTTTCACAAAGTTTACAGGTATTATTATTAGAATATACAGATTAAACGGCATAACCTGTTCAAATAATTTAATACACAAATTATCACCAATACAACACTAAAAATCATTTAGTAATGGATTACATTCGAAACAATCCTCACACATAGCTTTAATTTAGAATTTATATCACTAATCACTATGCTAAGTTACGCTGTAATCTATTAAACTTGAACTATCTTTCAATTTAATCTTGTGAACATATCAACATTTTGAATATAAAAAGACACTATCACTATTCTTGGTCAGTAGCAAAAAAAGATTATGCTATTTATGAATGAAAGTTTAACAGTTTACCTCGGCAGCTGTATTTGGTTTTTCAAAAGTTTCAATATTATAATTTTAATTTTAGACATTTACTTTTTAACACTTTTTTCAACTTCACATAATAATTGTTTGGATAATACTTTTCATAATTTTATTCTCGTTTAAAATAACACAATCACTTTCTGTATACAACTTATAATAAGTTCACTTTTTAACACTTTTTTATGGTACATTCCATCCGATCTGGATAGAGAAAAAGTCTATAATTCACAGTAAGAGGTGGATAGTCCTCCATAAGGAGACGATCCTCCATAAAAAACAATCCTTCACACTAGTAGATGAATTACTTATTATCAAAATAAAAATCTTCCGCTTGCACCAGATATTCTGCTAACTTAATAAATATTCTTACTTCACAGCATAATAAATACTGCAAATCATAAATATTTATAATTCATACTTTTTTCAATGGCAATATAACCTCCCAAAAGTATCTGAAAAAGAAAAGAGAACATTTAAACAAAGTATCAGTTCACGAAACCTTGATTTATATTGTATATTAATAAATCACAATCATAACACTAAATACTTATCTAATCTAATTATACACTATTAATCATGTCGATCATTATGAACGAAATTGACTTATTTCTCACTGTTTTTAAATGACACTGTTTTAAAATATTAAACTTATGATATATTTCGCACTATCACAATATTTTATAATAATATGTTAAATTATTAATTAAAATATTTACGTTGATTATTATAAACATAAACAATGTTTCACCAGGAAACATCGTCTGCATCTGCTCAGCATGTACAAGTAGATCTATATTGATGCATGGTGTGCTATATATTATTACGGAAATACGTAGGGCTGATGTAACCGGAAGAATTGTTCAGTTTTCATTCTTCTCTCTAGATGAGAATCGAGGGGCTCGAACTTTCACTTTACAATATCTGTTGATAGAAGCATTTTCAGAAAATGTGACCCTGATGTGATTTTGTTAGTTTCGTCTCAAGCTTTCGTTTGAGTATTTCTATGTGACAAATAATACTGTCAAAGTGAAGAAAACCGTAAGTCGAGTTTCCAACAATGCCTATGAGATGTATATAGGGTCTGGCTAGCGCCCGACGGCGGCGTACGTACTCACGAACCTTAACGCTGAACTCCCAGCAGTTCAAAGAAGGAAAAGGTAAACTGTACGTGGATTCGGGCGCCGATATTGCTACGATAAAGGTAGTAAAATTAGCAACGTGCTACCCGTTTAACCGCGAAATGAAAATAGTGATTCGCGGCTTGACGTCGGGTAAAGAGCAAACGCTGGGCGTTGTGACCGTATTTTTGCATGGAGTGATGTGCGAAATGCACGTCATCCCCGACGACTTTCCGATTGATACCGACAGCATCTTAGGTATCGACGTGATGGAAGCATTGGAGTGTAATCTGTACACCAATGCGCGGTATCTCGATATCAAAGGCACCAAAGTGCCATTCGATACGGTAGAAAGCGTGACGATACTGCCTCGCGTGAAGGTACCGCTAATGAACCTGCACCCTGACCTTCTATTCGAGAATTTCGTCGCCGAAAATAGGAACGGCCGCGTCTACGCGGTAAGCATCAATACGGGTAATACTGAGGTAACGATTCCGTGTCCAGTCGTGGATCTCGAGGAAAGCGAGGAGATACAAATTGACCCTTAAACCTGGGCCGATGGTGACGGCTCGGACCAGGAAATCGCGGAACGGACTGCGAATATAAGGTGAGCCCTCAAGGGCAAATACGAAAGATATCGAGAAGTAAATTCCCGCAACGACGAGTTACAACGCGACGACGCGGCGAGACGCGATAGAGTAGCAAAAATCATTGGACTCGCGGATCTCGACGGTTGCAACGACGAAGAGAGAGAATACATCCGCGAAGTTGTGGACGAGTATCCAGGAGATTTGGGCTCGACGGCGAGCCATTAGCCACGAAGTCAGCTGTTAAGGCATAAAATCGTGCTGAAGTCGAACAAACCAATACACTGCGGTCGTTTCCGATTTCCGCGAACAGGGAATAGTTGAGCCGTCAAACTCCAACTATTCCTCAGCCTTATGGATCGTTCCCAAAAAACCCGACGCGCAGGGGAACAAGCGATTTCGGCTGGTGACGGATTTTCGGCGGTTAAACGAGGAGACCGAGGGAAGCTGTCATCCTCGCCTCCGCGAATTACATCACGGTCATGGATTTAAAACAAGGTTACCATCAGATCGAGATGGACCCCGAATCTGCGCACCTAACCGCATTTTACGCACCCGACGGAAAATCGGGAAACCAGCTCCTCCAATTCAATCGTATGGCCATGGGCCTGAAGAAGGCGACTATCACGTTCACCCGCGCTATGTCACTCGCGATGCGAGGGTTGCAGGGGAATGAGTCGAGATTTATGTAGACGATCTAATGGTGTTCAGCGAAACACTCGACGAGCACCGTGAGCGCCTGCGACACGTGCTGAGCCGCCTGCTCGAGGCGAATTCAACCGTTGAGCCCAAAAAATGTCAGTTCCTGAAAAGGGAGGCCCACGTACTCGGGCACATTGTCGGCGGCGGCATCGTGAAAACCGACCCAGCGAAAATATATGCCATGGTCAATTTCCGGTGCCAACGGATGCGGCAAAAGTCAAGCAGGTCGTGGGCCTGTGCAGTTATTATCGCCGGTTCGTGAAAAACTTCGCGAAAATAACGAAAGCGCTATACGAAGTAGCGAAAGAAAATGAAACATTCGAATGGTTAGAAAAATAAGAGGTAGCATTCCAAGACTTAAAGCGAATTTTATCAACCGAGCCAGTGTTGAAAGCCCCCGATTTGAGCAAACCATTTATCGTGACAACTGATAGTAGCCATTTCGCTTTGGGCGCCATCTTGAGTCAGGGCAAATTGGGAGAAGACCAGCCGTACGCGTTCGCCTCTCGCTGTCTCAAAGGCAGCGAATTAAAATATCCAACGTACGATAAAAAGCTGCTAGCTATCGTATTCGCGAAAGAGCAGTTTCGCTGCTACTTATACGGTAGGCAATTCACGATAGTAACGGACCACGAGGCTCTCAAGCATATTCGCACTACGAGGAAACCCGACGTGTGATACAACCGTCTGAAAGCGGCTCTTATCGGCTATGATTTCGACAAAGTATAAACGGCCCGACAATAAAAACGTTAACACGGACGCACTCTCACGAGACCCGGTAATCAAACCCGGCGAAGTGGATCCGAATCTGCCGCGAGAAAAGCTATATCAGTTAGCTGACGAGCAGATTAACATAAGCCCCGACGAGGACGCTGGAGCTCCACCGGGAAGAATATTCCGAGTACGCGCGGTGAAGAAACGCGGAGCAAGCAGAGCCGCGAAGATAAGACAAACGTCGTCCGACTCCGATTCGACGAAGCGAGCGCAGCCGTCGCAAAAAAGACACGCGAGCCGTGCGCGCACGTACGCGAAAAATGAAGTACGCTGGTACTCGAGAGTGGAGAAACATATATTGAATATATAGATTCGCTTACGCTGAATCGATCGACACGCGATGCGTTCTTACAAACACGACACTGCAGCGCGTCGAGCAGTATCGCTATCAGCTGAGCCTGAGCGAAGAAACGCGAATAAGAGAGATATTAATGCGGTCCATAGAGACGTACGCGCTGGTAGCCGATTCCAAGGGAGAAACGCCAACCTTGAGTGGAACCACCACAGCAAGAGAGCGAGAGCTCCAGGTGAAAACCGCGGCCGACGAATCCGCGATTGATTCGGGACATCCCACGGACATCGTGCTGCCCCCGGGGGCCTGGAATTTTATGAGCAACATAGATCCCCTAGGTAAGGGGTCGATCACTGCGCAGCCGACAAACACCGAAAATATATATGCCTGCGACCAATAGCGATACCTCGGACGGCGAGAGACCCCCACCATCCGGCGCAACCGCAGCCGGGCTCGAGTCACTACAGTCATTTATGCTGCCGGTGAAAGGCCCGGGCAAGTTCATAGCGTCTCAGTTGAGCATAAGGAGCGCGAGTTCGGCAGACCAGCCAGTCGAGCCACCACCTAAGCTACCAAAGGCTAACGCACAGAGCGAAAGGCCGAAACTCGTTATAACATGGCCGTGGAAAAATAAGTTAAAAGCAAAGAAGCTAGGCGTAAAGGCGTGAGACTCGAAGCTCCAACATCAGTGCTCGAAAACAGATCAGCCTACAATAGTAAAGTAATTGCGACTCTCAAAGTCCTCGTCAGCGCCAGAATTAGCATCGAACAGTTTCGGACTGACACCGAAACAATTACTGATGCGGCGCTCTTCGCGGTAAAGGGGGTGATCCATCCGCACATGATGCCATCTGAAACCCTGCGCGAAGCCATGCAGGCGGTGAAGAACTTGATCACTGCCGCCAAATTTTCCCTCTCAGAGGAAAAATTTTCTGCCACAGCCATCATGCAGATATCGAAAATCACCATCCTGTTCACAGAAGGCTATTTGATCTATCAAGTAGCGATTCCGTTGCTCGATCTACAGGACTTCTTTCTGTTCAGGGTATCGCCGGTGCCAGCGATCCAACACTCGTTGCAGTTGCGAAACGTCGCCGCGTATATTTGGTCGCAATCGGCCCATTGCCTGTCACTGCTATCGGAGAACGTGGCGAAATTGCGCGAACTGGACGAGCTACGTATAGCCGTAAATCAGGAGCCGGTGCGTGATATTAAAAAGAGTTCGCCGTGCGAGGTCAGGATAGCCGCTGGAAAATGAATTAGCAACCCAGCGTCGTGCGATGTGCGTTTCAGGCAGGTGCGCGATACCTTTTGGCTAAGGTTAGACAAAGCCAACGCATGGTTGTTCGCCACCCGTGGGCCAGAAAATCTCACAGACACCATCTCCGGAATCGGACTCGTAGAGCTCCGGCCTGGCTGCTCTGCACACATCGCAGCAAGGGCGAACGAGATCGCCAGCTGAAAGGCTACATCTTTTGAATTGCGTAACTTTAGCAGCAGCACAGCGATCTTCGGGCTGTCGATCTCGAGCGTCGTCGATATGTTAATAATCTTTGGGATTGGCGGAATTATAATCTACCACCGCTGCAGGGGTAGCCCAATCGACTACATTATTAAGCAGCAGGAATCAATTATAGCCCTCGAGCAGGCTCACCGACTTACGGAGCAGCGCCCAAGCCGCAGCGGACCTAGAGACTAACTAAAACTAGGATTACCTTGCCTATCTCCGTGGTGGTCCGCCAAAAATCCGGTCGACTGCTGGATTCATAGATATATATAGTCAAATAAGATACTTACGCTAGCGCGTGGAAATAAGCTAAGGTAGAATCACGCTAAAACACTAAGGCGGATAGAAAAAATAGCATTACGGGAATTAGACTTAAAATAGCGTAACGCGGAACCGCGGCGCGAGTAACAGATAGAACATGCTTGACAGGAACGTAAGCATAAGGTGAAGGGTAATTTTTTTTCTATTCTCAATTTCAATTTAAGTTTTTATATAGAAAAATACAAAAATACAAAAACTAAATGTAAAACTAGAGAGCGAGCGTCGCAAACGCTCACTGCGGAGCATCGGTAACCGAAGAGGCTGCATCAATCAGCTCGTCCTCGGGGCGCCGGATGCGCACGGCGAGCACGCCAACCGCTGGTAACAGGGACATGTCAGGGACGCCTGGAAGATGGTCCCCTGCTCGCAGCTGTCAACTCCCAGATGCCCCACAATCGACGCAGCGTCATAGCACCGACAGCCGGTTCTTCGGGATAAAACTCCCAGCCGGCCTGGCGTTCGACACCCCGTATTCACGAGCTACGACAAAGTACAAAAAGTCAAACATAATTGATCGACTCAGAACAGAGAGTGCCAAAATTAACGAGGCGTGAACCTACCTGTCCACAGGGGCACACCTCTCGTGGACGAGCTGCAGCTCGCCCAGCAGAAATTCAGTGTAGTGAACATGCCGCGGGAGTGTCACTCTTGCCAGGCTGGTGGCATTGACGCGACGGGTACCGAGCTACAAAATCGAAACAAAAATATATAACGGCCACGAGCACGTTTCGGAAATCAAACGAAACAGATACAAACTTACATAGTCGTGTTCCGGGCAGCGTACCGCGTTTCGGTAAATATATCCCATGGCGACGAAGTACGGGAGTGACCCCGCGCAGTTCGCTCCCCACCGCGGCTGCTCGCTAGGCAGGGTGGTGTAATACACCATTTGAATAGTCTAAAAATATAGAAATCAAATCGAAGTGGGAAAATCGCTCATTCAGGAAAAAAAGAAAAGCAGCATCGAGAACGTCGAAATTTTTTTTTAAGAAAAAATACAAAGACGGATCGACGTACGTGTATCCACATAATTTTCTAGATCCAGATTCAAAAAAAAAAAATCGCCATGTACGTGCGCAAGGTCCAAAAAAAAATGCTCGCACAAAAATATTTAAAAAAAAATTCTTTTTTCCAGTGTTGGTGCACATACATGTGCACGAGAAATTTAATTTTAGAATTGCCCATATACCGGCGCAAAAAGTTTACCAAACTTTTCTGCCGAAAGTACGCTTATACACACGCACAAGAAATTTTATTTTAGAATCGCCCATATATGAACGCGAAAATTTTGCAAATTTTTTTTTTCTCGGAAGTGCACATATATATGTGCGTAAGAAACTTGGAGAATCGGCTATATGTAACCGCGCGAAAATTTTTCAAATTTTTTTCGCGGAAATGCATATGTACATCGAGCTGAATTTTTTTCAAGGAAGTGCGCATATATATCCACGAAAAATGAATTTATTAGTTTCACGCGAAAACGGGCGCGAAAATCGATTTTTCGTCCCTACGAAAAACGCAAGGCAAGCGCGAAAACTTCCGGAAAACGCTAGTGCGAAAACTTCCGGAAAACTCTAGTGCGAAAATTCGTCAGAATAATGCACACGCGCGAGCACAAAAGTCACAAAATGGCGCTCACAAACGCAAAATTTCCCGGAAAATCGATAAGCACAGGCAAACTTAAACAAAAAAAAACCGCACGCGCGCTAACGCGAAAATTTCGAGACGGTGCGTACGCGCAGAAACAAAATGCTCGGACAAAAACGAGCGCACGAACACGAAAATTTTCATGAAAATCACGCGAGCGCCGAAGACATATATATGTCACGGAAACGCGAGAGCGAGGAAATGCCGCCACCCGAAGGGGCACCAACGCGCAGGGATCTACTCCCACGGAGCGTAAGAAAAGGGGAACATCAAAAATCGAAGAAAAAGAAAAACAAAACTCTTACCTTGGCGCAATGTCGGCAGGCGAGAGCCTCGCAGGCCCGGTTACCGGTTAGCAGCACAAAAACAACCCCCGAAAATCGCGCGAGAATAGGTCTTGGAGACGTTGCGTCGGCGGGAGCGATCGACGCACTGACGGATGATCCGCGATTAACTCCTTCGAGCGCGCAAAGGAATGTGCGATTAGAAGGATTGAGCGAACGTCGTCGAGTGCAGCTGCCAGGCAAAGGGCGGTAAGGACCAGGCGCGCTACGCAAGTGATTAGCTGCACGTGCAGCGAGGCAAGGCTCGCGGCGAACGACGCACAGCGGAGTAAAATTAAAAATCGTATAGCAAATGAATAGAATAAACCAAGCTGCGTGGCCTATCGAAGGGACACGTCTAGATTTTAAGAACAATAATTATAAAATTTACATGTTAATAATAATTTCTTAAATTTTTACCTATACTAGAGTAAGTGCACGCGAATATATGAAAAAAAAAGAAATCATGTATAGCCTGCTCTGCGCGAATTGTAAAAGCGGCAGCGGTTGCTTATTAGGGACACGCGTACACATTAACACACACTCAAAATAGAACAACTAATAATAATCCAATGGCGCGACATCCGCGCGCAAACTACGCTTGTTGACATCCAGGAACACACGCACACACAGATACAAAGTCACGCACACCTGCGCGCCTCGGTCGCGCGCCTCGCTGCCTTTCCCGTTTTTTTTGGGGTGCGAGAGCGCTGCCCTCGCGACGCTGGACGTGTCGTGTACGAACTTTAGCTCAGGTGACCGTCCGGCGGTACTGATAAGGCACATCGCGCGGGATCACGAAAGCGGGAGTGTTCTCACGCACAAAGTGCAAGCGTGCATTTTGTGCTGGAGACTGCAGCCTCCGACTTGTCGCATCGGAGGCTTCGCAGGCAGAACACCGGCGACCACTAGACAGAGCAGAGCTGTCTAAGACACTAATAAAGCTCCAAGGAATAAGCAACCGGACTACTCACTTCAACCACCCACCCTTCATACATAACAGGAATAATCGACGAACAATTAATTGATTATTTTAAATTAAATAATTAACGAGTTTGCTCCGAGTAACTCAGTAGTCAGTGTCCCAATTTTAACAGGGTTTTACGCGAGTTCATTCACGAGTTTACCATGATTTCGGTTAATTTTCACGAGTTAGTCGTTAGTAACTCGTGGTACTTTTTACCAGGGTAGCTTTCTTAAAGATCACTTGAATATTATATATCTATTTGATTAAGTTCAATCGCTCTTATTACAACATAGGTGCAATATTTATATGCAACTAACCATTATACATTCTAAATACGATTGAAATCAAATAAAACATAAATAAACAAATTATCCCCTAATGGGGGCGATGATCATATGTAACAATCAATGTCATCATTACAATGATGTCGTTGAGTAAGTGGTCTGAATGGATGATCACTATCAATTTTCTTCTCCACACAGCGCGTAAACTGCGTACTGTATGCTCTGCGGGAAAATTACAGCATACGCATTTTACGCTCCTCCTGCAGAAAAATAGTATATGCACCACGGGAGTAAATAAAAAATATCTCAAATCGCATACAATTATAGCCCGAGCCGAAGGCGAGTGCATAAGTGCACGAGTGCATAATCTACTATTGTATTAATTACAGTCATTAAAAAATTATAAGAAACAAAAGAAATTTATGTTTTGTTAATTTATTTATTTATTTTTTTATTTTTACAGCCTCATACGAGTCGTATATGACTCTGCATTGCCTGCGCTGGTGAGAACTTAATTTCAGTGCATTGAGTTCACTATTTTTAAGTACTCGTGCAGAGCAATGGGGACCTACAATTTTATGTACAGTGAAATATACACGTTGTAGACAGTGGAATCCGAACCACTGGAGCTCAGATGTATAGACACTTATGTAAACAAAGAGATGTCCCCAAAACCGTCGAGAGTCTTTCTTGAACCCAGGACCGCTGAATTTCTAGACGGTAGGTTCACGACTGCTGTCCCTTCGGGACGGAAACGGCTATTGAACGACTGTTCGTATTTTTTCTCGGGGAAAAAAAAATTTTACGATGTTTCCTGACTACGCGTCGTATTCTCTTTGTGACGCGGTGCATCTAGAATTTCACGTGATTTTACGAACACTTATGTCAAAGCGCGGCGTTCATTTACACAAGAAATTTGGTGAATTTACAAACACTGACCCATATAGCACCCAACAATCTGGGAATATTGCTGGAATGTTGCTTTGGTAAGTAAAGTAGGATCAGTTATGTTGCGGGAAGGTTACGTAACCAGCTGGCCACGGTCAGGCAACATTGCTACGAAGTCGAATGTCCGTTTTAATATTACATCGATTCGATCGGTATTCCGTACCCATCCGTGGAAAGTAATATTACAGTAATATTGCAGTAAGCTTATTCTACATTCCCAGAACATTAATATATTATACATTTTTTATCGATTTTTTCGAAAAAATGTCTTCCCTATTGAAATAATACAGCAATGTTATGGTAATATTGCACAACGTTATCACAACATTACTGGAATATAATATCTTACAAAGGGATCAAAGAAAAATGGTTAAAAAAAATTTTTCCGGTCGGGATTTGAACGCAACTCCTTTCGCTCAGTAGACTCGCTCGTTATCCACTGAGCTATTGTTTTGTTGTTGTCATTGAAGTTAATGTGTAGGTTAAAATGAGAGATAAACGAGGACCTTCAAAATATAACCTAGGTTCAAAATTATTTGACAACAACAAAATAATAGCTCAGTGGATAACGAGCGAGTCTACTGAACGAAAGGAGTTGCGTTCAAATCCCGACCGCAGAAATTTCTTTTAACCATTTTCCTTTGATCCCTTTGTAAGATATTATATTCCAGAAATGTTGTGATAACATTGCGCAATGTTACCATAACATTGCTGTATTATTTCAATAGGGAAGACATTTTTTCGAAAAAATCGATAAAAAATGTATAATATATTAATGTTCTGGGAATGTAGAATAAGCTTACTGCAATATTACTGTAATATTACTTTCCACGGATGGGTACGGAATACCGATCGAATCGATGTAATATTAAAACGGACATTCGACTTCGCAGCAATGTTGCCTGACCGTGGCCAGCTGGTTACGTAACCTTCCCGCAACATAACTGATCCTACTTTACTTACCAAAGCAACATTCCAGCAATATTCCCAGACTGTTGGGTGCTATATGGGGATATACGCTGCGCGAACTCGTACACATAAAATCATGCACAAAAACTGAGATGGTAAGCACGTTAAACCGTGTGAACGCGAGGATAATGACGACGCTCGTTTCTTTTATGAAAAATTTATTTTACCTTAGAGTTAAATGGTCTACGCGTCGAAGACGGGCTATAAGCTAGTGGAAATAGCTTCTCCGTTGTGCTGTTAATGCTGCTGTGCGGCTGTTGTGTTGTGGTGGTGCAGTTGCCTCTTGTAGCGTCAATTTATACGTTTGTGCGTCGGCGTGCTTGCACGCACCACGTTGTTAGGTAAAACTCGCCGGTGTGCCTGCCCCAGTTAACTTCGGCGAGAAGTCGAGGTGTTCCTCCTCTCTCGATGCTGTGACGCACCCGCAGCTGTACGGCGGCGATGATGTTGCCTCTCGTAGCATCGATTTAAACTGCACGAGTTAGCTTGAGTGAGAGGTCGAGGTTGTCGAAAACTAGACAAAATTCTCTAAAAAAAAGTTCCATGTTTCTACGTTCAAAATGCTTCCCTGAGTTGAAAATCAGCCAAAAATTGCGAAAAATCCTGTTTTTTCCAACTTTGACAACCATTTGCGTAGCCGTGCTGCAGAAGGCGCCAATGTAGAAAGACCCGCCCCCCCCCTTATCTGCGTCCGACGACTTAGGATGAGAGGACTCGAATGCACTGGATGAATCTGTATCTATTACTGTTGCGCCGGAGCTCATCTTCTCCTCTCATGCTTAAATGAGGACCGAAGAAGCTCTCTGTATTTTCCTCCTTCCGTTGTCATCTCTCCTCTCCTCGGGTCATTACTCGAAAGAAACGAAACGCCATTAAAACATGTACGCAAACCCATACACACGACCTTGAGACGCTGGGCTGCTCAGTGCTCGATGTGACGTGGCGAAACTATGCCACGTTACATTATATATTAATATTATATATTAATATTTTGTAACGTGGAATTTTCCCACCCGCACGAAGATTCCAGTTAGTGGTAAAATTAATTTCTTTATGCGCGGCTGACCCCTTTTCTCGGCTCATAGAATTCTTGAAACGGCGAGAAGCGCGAATGTGGTGGCAACCTGGTAAACAATTATCAACCCAAATAATTCATAGGTTCTATTCGAGAATACTGAATCAAGGGGCGCGGTAGCGCCACGATGGCAAGTATAAGGTACTTTAGTACGTACGCCGCCGTCGGGCGCTAGCCAGACCCTATTATACTTTGAACTTGCCCTGTTGGAACCTTGACGTACGGTTTTCTTCGTATTAACAGCTTCGTTTCTTACGTACGAGCACTTCAATGAAAGCTTGCGATGAAAGTAATAAAATCACATCAGGGCCATATTTTGTGAAATTGCTTCTATCGAATGATATTGTAAAGTGAAAGTTCGGACTCCTCAATTCTCCTCACGGGCGAACAATTATTCGACGGATATCCGGTGACGTAGTATCTACGTCATTCTGGGCTATATAGATATACTTTAGTATACGTTGTTTTTCCGCAGACGACAGACGATGTTTTCATACGCAGTGTTATTTTTTATCAACGTAAATTTTCTTTTGCTGTTTCTGTATATATATATATATATATTGCTAAATAGTGTTAAATAATAACATAAATACAGATTTTAAAAAAGTTCCAAATATAAATAATACTTATACATGTTGTATATTAGTTATTGTGCAGTCGATGTTTTTATGAAAAAGTCTTATATAAAGGAATCAATGTGGATAATTTAGTGATATAATTTAGTTCATTTTTACACATCATAAAGCAGTGTCATATGGTATAAATTTAACCTAAATATATTTTTTTACATAGTGTCAAATAATTCAGTCGATTTTGTGTGTACATAATCATAAACATGATTTTCTTCACAATATAGAATTAGATAAGTATTCAGTTTTAATATTGATCAGTATATAATATATGAGTAAAGTTTTTGTGAACTGATTCTTTGTTTAAATGTTTTTTTTTATTTTTCAGATATTTTCTATTTTTAATTGGGAGGTTATATGATATGCCTGTGATAAAACAGTTTCAAGAAACTCAGCATTTAGTATTATTTGTTATGATGTTATGATCTGTAATATTTAAGATATAATTGTAAGATTCCTCCGTCTCCTTGTAAAGGATCATCAACTTCTTGTGTGAGTTATACGTTCTTTTTCTATCCACATCAAATGTACCATATCGGATAGAAATGTAATATTTATAGAATTGGAAGATAGAATGTATCAGATTATATCAGAAAATAACTTTTATGTGATGAGACAAGCTAGTAAAGTGTTGAGAATTTCAGTCTTCCATGCAAGAAAGTTTCTATAATTGTCGAAGTGCTTATGAATAATTATGAAATTTACCTAACGTCTCCTGAGAGGTAGACTCTCAGGCTGTATAGTGAAAGTGATTCTTATGATAAGTATACAATACATGAAAGATTCATGAACTGATTCTTTGTTAAAATATATCCTTTTATTTTTCAGGTATTTTTACTATTAGATTATATAAAGAAATAACTATTCTGTGATGTGACAGCTAGTAAAGTGTTAAGAATTCATCCTTCAAGAAAGTTTCTACGTTGTTGAAGTGAATATGTAACTTTTTCTATCGTCTCCTGGGTTCATCTTTCATGCAAAGTTTCTATATTATTGAAGTGGATATGTAACTTTTTCTATCGTCTCCAGGGTTCACCTTTCAAGCAAGTTTCTACATTCTTGAAGTGGATATGTAATTTTTCCTATCGTCTCTTGGGAGGTAGACTCTCAGGCTATTCGTCGAAAGGGATCCTGATGAGAAGCTAGTGAAAGTGTTGTATTTTCATCGTCCAAGAATCAAAGAAAATTTATACAGAATTTCCAGTTTATATAATTTTCTTGTGATGTGACAAGTTGGTTAAGTGTTAGGATTATATTCAATCTTCCACGCAAGAAAGTTTCTACAATTGTGGAAGTGCTTATGAACAATTATTAAATTTTCCTATCGTCTCCTGGGAGGTACACTCTCAGGCTATTCGTCGAAAGGGATCCTGATGAGAAGCTAGTGAAAGTCTTGTATTTTCATCGTCCAAGAATCAAAGAAAATTTATACAGAATTTCCTGTTTATATAATTTTCTTGTGATGTGACAAGTTGGTTGAGTGTTACGATTATATTCAATCTTGCACGCAAGAAAGATTCTACCATTGTGGAAGTGCTTATGTTAACTTTTCCTATCGTCTCCTGGGAGATAGACTCTGAGGCTGTAAGTCGAAAAGAATTCTTATGAATAGATAGTAAAAGTGTTTTATTTTCTTGGTTCAGAGAATATTCAGTTTATATAAGGAAAAAATTATTTTCTGTTGTGAGAAGCTAGTGAAGTGTCAAGATTATGCATCGCTCATGCATGAAAGTTTCTAAGTTGTTTAAGTGTATATGAATAGTTCATAACTTTTCCTATCGTCTCCTGGAAGGTAGAGTGAAAGTGTTTTATTTTGTTGGATTATAGAGATTATTCAGTTTACATAATAGAGAATATTCTTGCTTGATGCAACAGTAATGTTTTATACAATCTTGTGACGTGACAAGCTAGTGAAAGTGTTGTATTTTCATTGTTTATGTATCAAAAAAGATTATACTCAATTTTTATTGGGAGGTTACGCAACTGTCAAGTTATAAAGGGAAGGAATTCCTGTGAGAAGCTAGTGATGTGAAAAATGTTTATTCAAGATTTATAATTATTATATAAGTTCAGAAGACAAGTGGTTTAAAAGTTTTTCCCAATTTTGAGAGAGCAAGTACACTAAGTTTCCAGACGTAACGAGACTTTTCCCAAGGAAAAAGCATGTTTTGTTTTGTATAAGGTAACGAGAACTTATGAGTTGTCAAGCCAGTCACTCAGAGGAATAGGATAAGAATTTCCAAGTTGATAGGGCCCTGTAAAAATTGAATTTTTTAATTTTGAAATTTCTAATCTATGATTATCTTAATAGTACTCAACTGTATCATCTTAAAAGTTCTTCTACTGTCCCTCTAAGCTGTGGGCTTAACAACTACTTGTATGGTCTATTTGCTTTTTAGAAAGCAGAACATGCGTTTCCCTTGGAAAAAGAGATGCTCAACCCAGATTCTGGAAACAGACTGTATTTTGGGCACTCTGAAAATTGAAAATAACTAAGTTTTCATTAAACATACCAATCAAAGGGATATCATGAGAAATTTCAAGTTTATCGTATCGACCAATTTCGAAATAATTATCATATAAGGCATTCAAAATTGAACAGCTCAAAATTGGTTTAGACAATCAAGTTGAAATTTCATATGCTATCTCTCTGATTGACTTGCTTAATGAAAAATTAGTTATTTTTTATTTTCAGAGTGCCCGGAGTACAGGCAGTTTCCAGAATGTGGGTTGAGCATCTCTTTTCCCAATCGAAATGTATGTTTTGCTTTCTAAAAGGTAAAAAGATCATTCAAGTTTTCAAGCCCACTGCTTAGAAGTATAAAAATTTTGACTATGGTATAGTTGAGCAGCATTGAGATAGCCAGAGAATAGAAATTTCAAAATTCAATAGTTCAAAACTGCTGAGTCGTTTCAACTTGAAAATTTTTATATTATCCCTCTAAGTGACTGGCTTGACAACTTATAAGTTCTCGTTACCTTATACAAAACAAAATATGCTTTTCCCTTGGGAAAAGGCTCGTTACATCCATGATCTAGAAAATGAGTATACTTTGTACTCCTTTCAACTTGAGAAAAATTTATGTTCTATCTAGAAATCCATCGCAAGGATAGCATGCGAAAGTTTAAGTTTATCACATAGACCAATGTCAAAATAATTATCATTTATGGCATTCAAAATGGAACAAAATTGGTCTAGACGATTAACTTGAAATTTCTTATGCTATCTCTCTGATTGATTTGCTTAATGAAAAATTAGTTATTCTCAATTTTGAGAGAGCAACATGTACTCTCAGTTTCCAAATCTTGGATGTAACGAATCTTTTCCCAAGGGAAATGCATGTTTTGCTTTGTAAAAGGTAATGAAAACTTAAACTTATGAGTTGTAAAGCCTGTCACTTAGAGGGATAGTATGAGAATTTTGAAGTTGATACGGCTTAGCAAAATTTGAATTTTTTAATTTTGAAATTTCTCATCTCCGATTATCTTAATACTGCTCATCTATACTGTCTTCAAAATTTTTATACAATCTCTCTAAGCTGTGGGCTAAACCGCTTGTATGGTCTTTTTACCTTTTAGAAATCAGAACATGTATTTCCATTGAGAAAAGGGACCTCAACCCATATTCTGGAAACTGCCTGTACTTCGGGCATTCTGAAAATTGAAAATAACTATGTTTTCATTAAACGTACTAATTAGAGGGAAATCATGAGAAATTTTAAGTTTATCGTATCAACCAAAAATTTATTTTTCATTAAATGATCTTTATTTTTTCATACTATCTGTATCAAGTAAATTATTATGTTAAATATAATAAAGTTTTGTGTCAATTTTGTGGATTAGGCCTACAGGGGATACCACAACTTTATTGACACTATTTTTTACAAGTTTTCATAAAGTTTAAATTCGATTCCAATTTTCTAAAGATTTACCGAATTAGGTCGTTTGCATTAAAAATGATAATACATATATCATAAGGAATCATAGGGATATTGGAAACTAACTTACATAAACTTCTTTTTTTTCTAAATATTATTCATAAAACAATTGTGAAGGTTACGATGTGAACTTGTATAAATATTTAAATGCTATATCACTCATATTCTGCATGTCGATAGTATACGTAACGTACAAATGCTTTCAAACAAGCAGTTATCAGTTAAATAATTAGCAATAATTTTATACGTACAGATTTCTTTGATGTACATCTGCGAGACAAATAATTATGGAACTTAGCATAAAATTTAGTGTCAATAAAGGAAAAAAAACGCGCTATACTATTTACCTCGAGGGTGGTGTGGAAAAGACAGATTTCTTTGTGAATAATAATGATCTAAAAAATCTATTTGCTCTACAGATTGTGTCTAAAAAATAATTATTATTACAATAATCCATGAGCATATGTACATTAATATTTTAAATTTATTACTTATTTAGTTGATGTTAACTATTCTTTGCAATTTACATATTATACACCTTTTAAAAGTAGTGAAATCTGCCCCCCCCCCCCAAACAAACCTTTTCAAGGTAAAAGGCTGGCAAGTATAAGGTCGTTTCTTCCTATATAAATTAAAAATTAATTTTACAACTCTTGATAATCTTAATGTAACAAAAATTTGAACTCTTGATAACACTTATGCAGATAAAACCAAACTCTCATTAACACTCATACTGAAAAAATAAAAAATTCTAAGAGCTTACTCTAAAATTAAACTTTATTTTTCAAACTTCGACAACTCTTATGTAGCCGAAATTTTATGTACTTTATGCTATACAGTTATTAAATTAAGTAAATTAAAGATCTTGATAACACTTATTTAGACAAAATACTAGCAGCTTCACTGCATACTGTTAAGAGGTGTTGATAATAGTCATCAGATCAACAAATAATATATCTTCTTTCCCCTTGTGAATAAGTGATCGAAAGACAAACACTGGAAGAATATATGATGCTTATAGATCAAGTTGGAAGACAAATAATTATGTTAGGACGCATGTCTTCTTTTACCTCGTAAATGAGTTAATCACCAGCACTAAAATCATGATGCTTATACATTAAGCTAAATAATCCGAAACTCTCATGTATTAAAATATGAACGTGTAAAACCATCTTCGCATTATCGTCTCCTTCGATTTTATCTATACCTTCGATTTTACAAAATTTCCCATTTTAATTTTAAGAAAAGAAAATTATGATATCAATAAATAAATTGGCAAGTTTGTTGTTATAAAAAGTAATCGTTTCGAAATAAATAAATAACCGTTTAAATTGAGGAAGGATTATAAATATGTATGTATTCATATAAACACTCGACCAAAGCATGTGAAAGGTAGATAGCCTGAACGGCAAATAGGGCGTTGCGTGCCCGGCCCCAAACATTCGCATAACGTGGAGCCATTTCGGGATTATTCAAAGTTTCAATTGTTACCGATTGTACATGTGACAAAATCGTATGATGTTCTTATATGATATATTATCACACGATAAATGTGCTCATAACGTGTCGTAATATCATGTGTTTGTCCATATTTATCATGTAATATAACAGAATTGTCACGCATCATGAAAAATCATAATTTTTAAACTAATTAATGTCTATTATTTCCTTTTCCTGTTGTTATTTATGGAAGCAACAAGCGAATGTACAATCTACTCTAGTTATTAATTCGGAAAATAAGTTACTATCTCCTTATTTCATTAAATCTATAGCATATGTCCAGGACGATCATTGACAATGAAATATGAGATTTAAATATTCTGTTCGTATAAAAAATCGATCCCAGATTTTTTTTAATAAAACAGGAACAAATTCTAGCATGTAGAACGCAATTTTTTTATGGAAAAACTTGCCGTCCCGTCCTATCATAGATAATCGATGAATTACCAAATGTCAGTGTAATCAACTAGATCACAAAATATTGAATATAACTAACTTATTTTCCTATTATCCTATAATCGCTACTACACAAAATATTTATGTTAAACTGTGAAAACAATGGCCTCAAATGATAGCAGGAATTCTATTTTTTGGGAAAGTATACATTTAAATTTAAAAATAATCTATAAGCAGCATAAATATTAATTTATTATTTTTTAGCTTGATTTATATCTCAACTTCACTAATAGAAATGGACTTTATACCATTTTTTAATACACTATAATAGTTTAAATTATTTTTTATCAACTTCCTGTTATATTTTGAAAATAGTAACTTAATTTTGTGAAATATACATACAAATAATGAAAATTTGACGTTGGAAGTATCAGAAAATTATGTTTCGATTCTTCAAATATTGATGAAAAATTGTAGGAAACACATTCTAAATTAAGTATCAGTTATTTGAGAGAGATATAATTTGATGACGATATCCATCATTGTCTATGATAGGACGGGACGGCAAGTTTTTCCATAAAAAAATTGCGTTCTACATGCTAGAATTTGTTCCTGTTTTATTAAAAAAAATCTGGGATCGATTTTTTATATGAACAGAATATTTAAATCTCATATTTCATTGTCAATGATCGTCCTGGACATATGCTTTTAATGAAATAAGGAGATAGTAACTTATTTTCCGAATTAATAACTAGAGTAGATTGTACATTCGCTTGTTGCTTCCATAAATAACAACAGGAAAAGGAAATAATAGACATTAATTAGTTTAAAAATTATGATTTTTCATGATGCGTGACAATTCTGTTATATTACATGATAAATATGAACAAACACATGATATTACGACACGTTATGAGCACATTTATCGTGTGATAATATATCATATAAGAACATCATACGATTTTGTCACATGTACAATCGGTAACAATTGAAACTTTGAATAATCCCGAAATGGCTCCACGTTATGCGAATGTTTGGGGCCGGGCACGCAAACCCTATTTGCCGTTCAGGCTATCTACCTTTCACATGCTTTGGTCGAGTGTTTATATGAATACATACATATTTATAATCCTTCCTCAATTTAAACGGTTATTTATTTATTTCGAAACGATTACTTTTTATAACAACAAACTTGCCAATTTATTTATTGATATCATAACTTTCTTTTCTTAAAATTAAAATGGGAATTTTTGTAAAATCGAAGGTATAGATAAAATCGAAGGAGACGATAATGCGAAGATGGTTTTACACGTTCATATTTTAATACATGAGAGTTTCGTATTATTTAGCTTAATGTATAAGCATCATGATTTTAGTGCTGATGATTAACTCATTTACGAGGTAAAAGAAGACATGCGTCCTAACATAATTATTTGTCTTCCAACTTGATCTATAAGCATCATATATTCTTCCAGTGTTTGTGTTTCGATCACTTATTCACAAGGGGAAAGAAGATATATTATTTGTTGATCTGATGACTATTATCAACACCTCTTAACAGTATGCAGTGAAGCTGCTAGTATTTTGTCTAAATAAGTGTTATCAAGATCTTTAATTTACTTAATTTAATAACTGTATAGCATAAAGTACATACAATTTCGGCTACATAAGAGTTGTCGAAGTTTGAAAAATAAATTTCTAATACATGGTAAAACAATAGGCAAACAAAAATTCATGCATTGAAAGTTTCTAACAGCATGAAAGATTTTTTCAGCACGAATTTTCGAAACGTATATAATTTGAGATAAACTTGTAATAAATGTGCATATCTATGCTCCAAATAAAATTATTAACAAAAAATAATTATAATAAGTCTTTTAAAAATCTTACTAGAAGTGCTCTTTGGTAAAATGGTACAATGCAACAATCCACAGAGAATTTTAGCAACCTTTTCCATGACTCGCAAACCGAACCTTTTTGGGGGGGCATGAGGGGGAACCTTTTGATGATTGTGAGGGGGGCGCAGAGAGGCAGAGCACGAGGGATTCAGCCAGCACTTTTCCTTACAACTATATAATATATAGAAGATATGTGTGTGTATGTGTGTGTATATGTGTGTTGTATGCATGCGTGTATGCGTGTGTGAGTGTGTGCATTGTGTGTTGTGTGTGTGTGTGTGTGTGTTCGAATTCTTATACCCACACCCACCGAAAAAAATACATTTAAAATTGTGCTTGATAGCATTATCGTACAATATAAGTCTACCAAACGAGTATATATACAACTTATATGCATTTTGTTAGCGTCCAGAAAGTTGGCACTACCTCTAATACTCCTGCCTAAGTTCGTTTCATGAATTGCTTTATGGATAATTCCCCTATGTTAGGAGTGTGGAATGCCATCCAAATTGACCCCTTAGTGGAATTGCGCGAATAATGGTCGGTGTAAGCCTTGATATGGTTTGAGCTTACTTCTATCTCGCATTTGTTACCTCTTTTTATTCTAGGAAGATTTGACTTTCTGTCTTTACGTCGGGCAGGATTGACATTGGTAACATCCGGGTATTCGCTATCGTTGGTGTTATCCGGGTCATTGGCGTCTTGTCTGCCGTTTTTTGCATTTTCAGTCGCCATTTCATCGACGGTTATCACGCTCGCTATATTTGCTATCGGTGCTATGGTAGCTATCCGTGTCGCTTGCGTATATTTCGATGTTATGCATTATGTCGTCGCGCGTACCTTTGAGTCGATTCCTAGCTCCGTATTTTCGATTATATGACTCATTCTCAGAGCTATTGCTCTCGGATTGCAAGTTTACATCGATTTCGTCTTGCGATTTTGTCGCGTACATGGGTAATTTTTCCATTATACGCTGATCGCGTGTTATCGCGGGCATATGCTGAGCTGGTGTGCTTATTCGGGTGCACACTATCAGTATACCAGTATATCCCGATTATTTTTATTAGTCCCTCAATCGACTGAACTTGCTTTTCTGTGACTTGGTGTCTAATCCAATTGGCCGCGAGATTTCGGAAATGTTGGGAAATTTTGAGAACGATGTTCCTTTTGCATTTCTTCCCGAATACCATGCTTAGATTGTGTAGGACATCGCAGAATATCTCTGCTGCTTCCGCCTTCGTTCAGATAGATGTTTCAGTATCTCAATCACTTCATTTACTGCTTCAATGAGGTTCCCGAATTTGGTATCGCCCGACGAATCGGTTTCGGGCGGTTGTTCGCTCGGGTGAGTGCTTCGGACCTTGCCATGAACGTCGCGATTACTTTTATTAATCCTTCAATGGACTGAACTTGGTTTTTCGCGAGACTTTCCGAACTCCGCCATGAGCTCGGACTGTAAGCAACAGAATATCTCTGCCTCTTCTGCTCCCCCATCGAATTCGGGCAATTCTTTTACCACTTTGAGTACCCCACCCGCCGTCTCGATTATTTTTACCAGTTTGTTGAAATATGTCATTGCGAGGGCGCCAACGATTTCCTGAATTGAACAATACGCATTTACACACGCAGCACGTCATGATGCGCGGATAGGTTAGGGACTGAGGAGGATAAGGAATGGAATCATGATCGCGCAGAAAACCAAGAATGTACGCGCTTTACACGTAACCACATAGGACGCCGTGTGGACGATGATGCGAAGTGTGTCACGGTGTCAGAATCAAGTACTTTAATATGGAAAAGAAGAATCACTTTGATGCCCCAGTCCGCGTAGGCAGTGACGGTAACCACGTTAACCATGCGGTCGCGTGACGAAGTTAAATAAACCGGGTTTTCAGTTATGCAATAAGAGATTATTGGATACGCGAATGAATATTAGTCGAATATGCGACGCTGCAACCAAGTTGCGATTAATTATGGTAGAGACTGTGACACGGCGGGGCAGGTGGCTGCGGCGGGCGGGAAGAGAGAGGCACATCGGTGCGTCTCCTGAGGTTTTTCGCGCTCGCGCGTGGGCCTTCCCCTCCGCGGTCTGAGCCGAGCTTCGCGTCGCGACTGTTGTTTTCGGGGTGCGGGCGCCTTGACACGACGCGGATGGGCTCGTTCACAGGCTTCGGGCCTCGGCGGAGACTCACTATCTCACAGGTCGTTTGAGCCGGTAATTATAGTATATAAATTTAGACACTCGGATTTAATAGAATTTCTTTTATTACTCTTTTACTGTACACTTCGCTGCTCGCAGTCGTCCTCGCGTATGGCCGTTGTCTCGTGCCCTGTGAAACGTCGGACGCGAATACTAAAAGGAGACGCGGTCGTGCGCGGGTGGCTGAATGCTGCTGGAAAAACTCTGGATATCTCGGAAATTGCTCGATGCTACTCACTCGGAGGTTTGATCGGTACTACTTGCTCGCTCGTTCGCTTCGACGCTCTATCTCGCGATCTCACGCATACACGCTCGCATCCATGTACAGCCGTCACGTGATTAGCCGCGGCAGATTACAAATTTCTTATATTTATTTTCGCCTCACTCGCACACTGGCTTCGGCACACTCGCTCGCTTAATGCCGTTGTGGAGAGCCCCGGCGTCTCCACTCCGACCGCCAATAACATTTCCCGTTACACACTACGAGGCTCGGTAGGCTCCACGCTTTTATGCTCAGCGACGGCATCGTACTGTCTCTCTCGTACTCATACACTCTTCGGCACGCGCCGTGCTGCGCGCGCTCACACACACACATACGCACGCGCTCGCTCTCTACAGTATACGCGGCTCAGCCGCTCGTCGCGCCGCTCACTGTAGCGCCATGCGCTGGCTGCGTTCGCCGTCGCCTCGTGCTCCTCGGCGGTGTCATGGCGGCGGCTGCGGCCCAGTGGTGTGCCTGCTGGCTCTGCGCGCCGCGCGCGGCCGCTTGTGGTAGTCAGCGGCGCTCCCACTCCTCGCGCGCTCTCTCGCTGCTCGACGGCCGTTACGTCACGGCGGCGACTCGGCTGGCTGCTGCTCTCGTGCGCTCTCCCTCTCTCTCCTACGGCGCGGCCCAGTGCCGGCGCCTGGCTATGGCTCAGCTGTTCTCTCCTGAAAGCACCCGTTGCCATTAGAGCATATTCCTCTGTTCGGTTTCGGGTGTCTGCAGGAGAGTCACTGAGCTTTTTTTTTACGACGGATTCTCCGTCGCATTCCCCCTGCCAAACCTTTAATGCCCTGCATTGTTAGGTTTTCCAGACTAGGGGTGCTGAGCGCTCTCCCGCAGGGACCCTCCCCGACTGTGAGTTAGTGGTTAGCAACTGCTCTCTCTCCTGTGTTGGGTCTCTGCTGCTTCCGGGTGTTGCTGAAACGGATAAACTACCTCTGCGTTCCTTGTTTCCGCTTTGAAGTCGCTTCTCTTCCGCTCGGCGCGTTTCTCTTACTCAGTTTCTCCAGGTTATGTCGAGTAGAATAGGTATGGATAGAACGGAAACAAAGACGCTTACCTTTAATTCTTTCCACTCCCCCGCAGACTCGCCGGGGTGAAGATCCTCTCGAGGATGGCCTCCCGCAGGTGTCGGGGTAGGTCCTCCACTCTCTCCAAACCACCCCTAGGGTGTAATCCCTAATGGGTGGTAGCGGCTCGGGGGTCGTTGTCGGGGCGGCGGATTCTTCCGACTCCCGCAGGAGATCGGCCTCTTCCTCCAGAGAGACGCAGCACTGCAGATCTCCCTCCGGGTCGTCCGGTGCCACAAGGGCTGCCTCATCATTTGAGGCGTCCTGCCCTAGGGGTGCGGGACGGGTGGCCGGCACTTCCTCACCCTCCATGGCCTCGGCGGTCTCCTGGAGCGGCTCCTTTTCGCGGGCAGCTCGGCGAGCGATCGTCTGTCGGAGGAGCTCCTCCCTCAGACGCTGCTCTTCCTCCATTCCACCGTCGCTGGCGGCACTACGGAGGTTGTAGTCACTCATCCTATAATTAATCTTATTTTATTACGGGTTCGCGGATATTTTTAGGACAGCACGGTTTTCCTTCACCTTGTTACTTACATGCGTTACTTCACATAAACATCTGGCACTCACGGCACCTGCTAATACTACTTTTTGGATACATCCTGGGGGTTCGGGTTAGGAACAGGGATGTGGCCAGGACGCGGTGGGATGTACTTCCGTAAATCAGCAACATGGACTTCGGCTATCTTCCGGCCCCTTCCGCCCTCCGTTTCCAGTTCATATACCAGGGGTGATATTTTCTTTATTATTTTGAAGGGGCCCTCGTACTTTGGCGCGAGCTTAGCTGCGAAGTGCGCAGCTGCATTCGACAGCTAGTGCGCTTTCCGTAATATCAAGTCTCCTTCTGAAAACTCTGCAAACTTACGCCCCTTGTTATACGCTCGGCTCTGTCTCTCCCTTTCTCTATCGATGAACTTGGCTACAAGTTCGCGCAGGGCATCTAACTTCTTCATCCTTTCCGACCACTCTTCTGGCTTTCCTACATCCACGCTTGGGCTACCCTCCATCTCCTTCTTCCGTCGTAGGCTCCCTACCGGGGTGGCATGGCGACCGAAATTAAGGAAGGCCGGTGAAGTTCTGAGCGTGGCCTGGTTTGCTGTGTTGATCGCGTGTCTTAGCTCATGTAACCGTTTGTCCCAATCTTGGTGACTCCCCACGTACATCGCGATCATGGTTTTCAGGGTTGGCTTGGGCGTGGTACGGGGAGGTCGTGATATGCACTACCCCATATTCGGCTAAGGCGGGGGTAAGGGTTTTGTTAACAAATTCAGTCCCATTATCGGTCAAGAGGTATTCGCGAGTTTCCCATCGAAAGAGAATCCTTTTTTAGTGGTTTGACCTCGATCCACCGCGAGAAGAGATCTTCGAAGACTAGCAGATAGTTGTTTTGGCTTTTGCTCCTGGGAAACTCCATCATGTCGGCTGCTACCACTGTCCAGGGTTCTTCGACTATCCTTCTCCCTATTAATCCCTGGGGCCCCTGTTGGCTAACTTTATACTGCTGACACGAGAGACAGGAATTTACGTATCGGTATGCGTCCCTATACATGCCTGGCCAGAAATATTCTCGGGCTAGGCGGTCGTACGTTTTGTTGATCCTCATGTGCCCAGAGTTTGCGGCGTCATGGGCAGTCGAAAGTACGCTCTCCTTCTCCTCCTCGGGGACTACAAGCTTCCATCCATCTTCCCCTCGCGTGATAGGCTCTATTATCGGATCTATTTTATACCGATGAAGTGTTCCGTGGATCACCCGCCATTCTGGGAACCTTTTGGGATTTTCTAGGGCATCAGCTTTGCGGCGGAGATACCAGCTGTCAACTGTCTCTCCCAGGGTGGCTACCTCAGCTTCGAACATACGCGATAGGGCATCGGGTACTTGGTGCTCTTTCCCCGGACGGTGTTCAATCGCGAAGTCCCACTGCTGTATCTCTGCAACCCATCGGGCTAACCTACCCGTCGGCTCTTTTAAATTTCTGAGCTACTTGAGCGCGCTGTGGTCGGTAATTACCGTAAAGTGATATCCCTCGACGTACGGTCTCAGTTTCTTAATGGCCCAGATCAAACCTAGGCATTCTCGCTCGGTGGTGGTATAATTTAGCTCTGCCTTGGTTAACATTCGACTCACAAACACTATTGGGTGTTCTCCATCGTCAAATTCTTGAGTGAGAACGGCCCCAACCGCGATGTTGCTCGCATCGCACTGTATGCAGAAAGGCTTCGTGAAATCCGGTCTTGCTAATACCGGGGCTGAGGCTAAGGTATTTTTGATACTTTGGAAGGCCTCCTGCTGATCCTCTTCCCATGACCATGTTCGGCTTTTATGGCGTAACGCTGTGAGGGGCGCTTCAAGTCGGATGCGTCTTTCACGAACTTATCGTACCATCCAAATAAACCCAACAATCGGCGGACATGTGTAGGTGTTTTAGGTACAGGGTACTGCAATATTGGTGCTATTTTCTCGGGGTCAACGCGTTGCCCTTCTTTGTCGAGGATGTACCCCAAGTACTTAATTTCTCCTACACAGAAGTTACACTTTTTCGGATTGATCGTCAAACCTGCGTCTACAAGTACCTTCAACACGTGGTTGGTCCAATGTTTATGTTCTTCGACGGACTCTGTGGCTATCACGACATCGTCGAGATACCCAAACACAAATGGGGCTACGGCAGGGCCAAATAGGGCGTCCATGAGACGCTGCAGCGTTGAGGGGGCGTTGCGAAGGCCGAAGGCCATTCTGGTGAATTGGAACAACCACATGCCTGGTACGGCGAAGGCGGTGTACTTCTTGCAATTTTCCTCCATTTTCACTTGAAAATACGCCTGCCGGAGATCTATTTTGCTGAGGTATTTGGCGTTTCGTAACCGATCGAGGATCATCGTCATAGGTGGCAACGGATAACTGACCTTCTTGGTCACGGCGTTGATTGCGATGTAATTAACGCAGAATCTCTCCGTACCATCTGGCTTCGGCACGAGTACAGGTAGACTGCAAAAGTCACTGGCGGAGTTTTCGATGACGCCTAGTTTCCAAAGTTCCTCTATGGCCGCTTGTATAGCGGCTAACTTTTTTTGGGACTTCCTTATCCACTTTTGACGGATCGGCGTTTCCTCCGTGAGTTGGATGTGGTGCTCGGTCTTCGTGGTGAAGCGTAGGACGTCCGGAGAATACTCAGGTAGTATCTCTGACACGATTCTGTCTATCTCTTGGCGATCTTCTACTTCTAACTCTAATATGTCTGCGCACTCAGCGTAGATTGCAGCTACTGGCTGGCCGCTTGGCCGGTCAAACTCCCTCCACGGCCCTGAATTGGCTCTCCACCAGCCTCTATGGTCTGTGTCTATCCTAAACGTGTCGCTGAAGTCTTTCCCCAACAGTATTGGGTGTTGGACTTCCTGTACGGCTCTGGCTGATATGGTACTGGGGATTCCCTCTAAGTCGAACCGGATATCCAAATATCCCAGGATTGGTGTTCGGGCTCCCGTGACCGTCTGGATGTGGGTTGTTGCATTGCGAAGCCGACTGGCGAGACGCTGAGCTATCTCCGGTCCTACTAATGATACAACTGCTCCCGGGTCGAAGAGCGCCCTGTATTGCTCCCCTACGAGGATAACTCGTAAGTAATTCCGATTATCAACGGTGATTCCCGCAATTTCTCCGTCATCCTCCTTCATAGAGCTAGGCACGTCGACAAGGGTGGCGTCGTCCTTCGGCTCGGGGTTATTGGTACTCAGTAAATTCAATGCTCTCTCTATTGTTTCCAGTTGCTCATACTCTTTTTTTCCTCCGTATGGCTACTATCTTCTTCTAGCCACGTCGCAGCCTCGATTATTTCGATCTCGTCCATGTCGAAATCGTCGTTGAAATTGTCCAACACTGATACTCTCTTCAGCTGCTCTTGTATTGCTCTATCTTTTTCCATGGCGTTCTTTCGGTTTTCCCCTGAATCCATCGCCCAAGTCAGGCGATCTGTGGCTGCCTTTACAGGTGTTTCTTCCTCTTTGTGCGACGTGGCTCGGCTCAGGCTCGCGGGTGGTGCACACAAGTATCTCTGGTTTAACTCTAAGTTTTTCTCCTCGACTCTTTTTCGCCATACTTCCAGGTTGAGTTCTGCAAACTCCTCCGCGCTCATGTTTTTTGATTTCTCTGGTTCTCTCTCTGGTTCAGATTTCTCGGATTTCTGAGATTTTCTCTTTGACTCAGATTTCTCGGATTTGTCCGATTTTCTCTCTAACTCGGATTTCTCGGATTTCTCAGATTTTCTCTCTAACTCGGATTTCTCGGATTTCTCAGATTTTCTCTCTAACTCGGATATTTTCCTCGTAGCGTTGCTACTCCCCAGAGGCTCAACCGGCGTCCCGTTTGGCGTGGCTTCCAGAATCTTTTCTACTTGGATTTCTGATTTCCTCAGTTGCGCCGTGACTTCCTAATCCTTGGCTAGCGAGTTCGGCTTATCTGCGGCACTCTCTTGCTTAAAACTAGTTTTCTTTCTCTGTTCTCCTCTTGCTTCCAGGAATTTTTCAATACCTCGTGCTTTGTGCTCTTCTTTTCCATTGCGGTTGTTCCCTGTTTGGTTATGTTTTTCTGGTTTTTCTTCACTTGAGATAGGGGTCAAATACGCTCCTATCCCTTGATTTTGTTTGTCTACCGCTAGCTTTAGGTTAGAACTTCCAATCCTCGGTATTGATACTCTCGGCTGTGGCTTTTTCGGTGTTGCATCTGCTTGACTCTGTTTTAGTGGCAGCATGCCACTCTCTCCCCCTTCCAAGACTGACGTCCGAATAGGAAAGTCAGTTTTTTTTATCACCAAACGCCCTAACGTGGGAGTTGGCTCCAAAGGGGGTTTGATGACTGCGGTTGTGGGGTTTGTTGCGCCTGTGGGGGTCGCTGTAATTATGGTTGTTGCTGAAGTGGGGCTTGTGGTGATGGCGGGGGAGTCAGCGGCCCCTGTGCTGCTCCCGCCTGCGCGTTTCCCAAACCGTTTCTGATTTGAGCGCACATCGGCGTTTGGCAAGTTTGGAATCTTGCACCTTTGTTCCCGCAAACCTAGCAAGTCGGCTCTGGCCTTACCGGACAGTTTTTCAACTGGTGTCCCATCTGTTTGCAGTAGAAGCACTTCGTTAGGTGAAAGTTAGCTGCACGGTGTCCGGTTTGGTGGCATGTGTAACATGCACCTACATAGTCGGCTTGGTTGCAAAGTCTAGTGTTGGGCGTTTGCGTCGGTGGCGCTGTGTTTAGCGGTGGTGTGCGCTGTAGAGGTTGTTGGTAGTTTCCTGTGTAAGTTGTCTGTGCTGCATAGTCAGGTTCTGCTGGCGGTAGTTGTGGTGGCGTTGGTGGAGTGTTTGCAGGTGGTTGGCCCGTTTGTGATGGAGGTGGTTGCTGTGTCGGCACTTTGTTCTTTTTCCCCTTCTTCCCTTGGTTGGGTGGCGTTGAGCTTGCGTCTGCAGCGGCTACCTCATCTACCTCCTCCACTGCTGCCACCTTAGGCTTGGGCGCCGTTGTCCAGGCTACGGCAGGAAAAGGAGATTTCTCCACCGGTGGGGGTGGTGTATATCTTATATCTTCCTCTACTTGCTCTTCATACCTCTGTTTCTCCTCGTTCGTGAGTCTGGGTTCGTAGGAAGGCTCGTGCGTGGTCTTGCGTTTGTCGAGGGAGGAGCATCTCGTACGGGATCTGCCCAATCCTTTCCTTGACCGTAGTCGATCGCCACGGTATTCTGACCGCTCTCTCGTCGTTCATTATTGACTGGAAAGTCGTAATTGGTAGATCTTAGTCTCGGTTCTTCGGAGGCTCGCTCCGATTCTGCATTGCACGGCTTTGGCTGCTCATTCATTTGTCTCGGTGTGCTATTCCTATGATCTTTCGGTGAATTCCACTGATATATGATGTATTGTGTTTCGTCTGCTGAGGCGTTGTCTTCTGCGGGTAAATTTCTGTTCAGGCTAGGAATTTTTGGGATCGTTCCCGTTGATCTCGGAGTTGTATGAGTTGCTGCAGTTGATGGAGTTTGCCATGGTATGTGTCTCAGTTCCCTGGAAAGATCCTGTTGAGTTGGTTTTTACCGGCACGTCCATAAATTGCTGTACTTCATGCGACTGGTGCACTCTGTACGGGAGTCCTTGTTCATGTCCCTGCATCACGTTGGTTACTCTGTGGATCTGACGTACAGTGACGTTCTGTATTTGTCCAAGAATGACGTTTGCTGTGGCAGGGTAGTTGTTGTTACTCACGGACACTGGTATTGCTTGTGTTGTATTTTTCCGCAGAACTGTCTTCGGGGGGAGTAACATGTCCTCCATTGTGCTCGGTGGCACGCGATCATATTCATCCCACTCGTACCATGGGGCTTGGGCTACTTGGCTTTCTCTGATTCTCAAGCGTAATAGTCTGTCTTTGAGGAGTTCCACAGATCCTGCTCACTCGATCGCTCACCAATTGTTCGAAAACATCCGCCTGTGTCATTCTCTCGATGTCTCTGTGCAGGTGTCTGACACGCCTGTTTTTGCGAAATTCTTGCATTATTTGATAATGATTCTGCCACTCATCCATCGTCCATACTAGTATCTTCTGTTTCGGAATGATTATTTGTTATCTAATCTTCAAAATTATGTCATCGTCTGATCTCTGATCGGTGTTAAGGGAGAATTTCTCAACCTTGGCTATGGCTGTCTCTAGCTGATTCCCGATCCCTAACTACTGTATATTCGGGGAGGGAGAGTTTTGCTCTCGACCTTGGCAGGGCGTGGAGAAAAAACTTAAATCCCCGATCTACTTTGGTGAGAGGGGTGTATGGGAAAAAAATATAATTTCACTTTTGACGTGCAGACTGTTAACCGTCAATGTGATTTGGCTGAGGCAGACAATGGTTTGGTTAAGGAAATTTCCCAAATCATGCGGGTTACATAAATTAAAATAACTAAAAATAATATGATAATAAATGTAAAAGAAAATTATATGGTACAGTAAATTCAAGGGAAAAGGCTGGCAAGTATAAGGTCGGTTCTTCATGTAAAACTTGAAGACTAATTTTGCAACTCTTGATATCTCAATGTCACAAAAATTCGAAGTGTTTTCTCTATCTATACAGTTATTTCGTTATATTAATCAAAGCTAATTTTTAAACTCTCGATATCTCTTATGTGGTGAAAATTCAGAGTGCTTATTCTAAAAGTCTATTTTCATTATGTAAATTAAAGTCAAACTTTCAATAATAATGTAAATAATATTCTAGCAGGTTTATTGTGTACGTTTATTACTTTTCCCTTAGTAAAGGTTGATAAGAAATGTGATTATAATGCAATGATTAAAAAGGTATTTCTAATTAGTTCAACAAATAATTATGTTAATATATGTGTCTTCTTTTACCTTGTAAATGAGTGAATCACAGACACTGAAAGAACATGATGCTTATACATGAAGCTGAATAACTTGAAATTTTTATCGATCTGTATCAATATGAGTGTGTAAACATCTTTGCTTGAAGGATCTGTTGGACAGACTACCATTTCTTTAATGTTTCTTCTCTATACCTTCGATTTTACTTAAATTTCAATTTTAATATAGCCAAAGAAAGTTATGATATCAATAAAGAAATTGGCAAGTTTTTGTTATAAGAAGCAATTGAGTTGATATAAATAAATAATTGTTTAAATCGGAGAAGGATTATAAATATATATGTATTCATCATTATAAACACTCGACCAAATTGTGACATGTGAAAAGGTGGATAGCCTGTGAAAAGATACTGTCGGTAGAATTATCGGAATAACTGCGATTGCCGCCACGTCCTGCGCATTGCAGCTGACGTTTAATGACTGATCACTCTTACGCCGTATTTACTGTGGGAGGTTAGGTCACCGTACTTCAGGTAAATAGAGCGTTCCGTGACCGGTCACAAACATGCGCAAAGCATAGCACTAATTCGATATTATTCAAAGTTCAATAGTATCCGAGTGTACATATAGGAATGATGTTCTTACATGACATTATCACATGAAAAATGTGCCCATAATATATTACAGGATTGTTTCGCATTATGAAAACTTTTTCGATTATTTATGGAAGCAACGAGCGGATGTACAATCTACTCTACTTAGTCATTCAGTAAATTGCTATCCTTATTTCATGAAAAATCTATGTCCAAGACGATCATTAGCAATTAAATATAAGATTTAATTCATACAAAAAATCGATCCCACATTTAAAAAAAACAGTAACAAATTCTAGCATGTAGAACGCAATTTTTTTTTATGGAAAAACTTGCCGTCCCGTCCTATAATAGATACCGATGGGTACTATCTTCAAATTGTGCATGCTTATCCAAAGTAATTTGTTGTTAACAAAACACTGTTAGAAAATCTCGTATCGGATTTTTCATTCTACATGTATTTACTACTATTCTTAACCAATTTTTGAAGAATTCAAACTTCATCTTGTAATCATTGTAAACACAATTTTTGGTTATTTGTATTTGTATGTATGTTTCACAAAAGTATGTTATTATTATCGAATGGTTACAAGATGTTCAATAAAAATAATTATTATTATGTATTACAAAAATGTTATAAAATAAATTTCTATGATTAAAGTTCGGAAATCAATCAAGCTAAAAAATATTAAATTAAAATTTATGTTTATATTTTAGTTTTATATCCATACTTAATAAAAAAAATAGAACTGCAATTTTTATTTGAGGCTATCGTTCTCACAGTTTAACATAATATTATATTATACATAAATATTATATATAAACATATATTATAAGTATATTAAAAATTTTATGAGATTGTTGATTACACTGACATTTAGTAGTTCATCGATTATCTATGATAGGACGGGACGGCAAGTTTTTCTATCAAAAAAATTGCGTTCTACATGCTAGAATTTGTTACTGTTTTTTTTAAATATGGGATCGATTTTTTGTATGAATTAAATCTTATATTTAATTGCAAATGATCGTCTTGGACATAGATTTTTCATGAAATAAGGATAGCAATTTACTGAATTACTAAGTAGAGTAGATTGTACATCCGCTCGTTGCTTCCATAAATAATCGAAAAAGTTTTCATATTGCGAAACAATCCTGTAATATATTATGGGCACATTTTTCATGTGATAATGTCATGTAAGAACATCATTCCTATATGTACACTCGGATACTATTGAACTTTGAATAATATCGAATTAGTGCTATGCTTTGCGCATGTTTGTGACCGGTCACGGAACGCTCTATTTACCGGAAGTACGGTGACCTAACCTCCCACAGTAAATACGGCGTAAGAGTGATCAGTCATGAATCGTCAGCTAGAATGCGCAAGACGTGGCGGCAATCGCAGTTATTCCGACAATTCTACCGACAGTACCTTTTCACAGTCTATCCACCTTTTCACATGTCACAATTTGGTCGAGTGTTTATAATGATGAATACATATATATTTATAATCCTTCTCCGATTTAAACAATTATTTATTTATATCAACTCAATTGCTTCTTATAACAAAAACTTGCCAATTTCTTTATTGATATCATAACTTTCTTTGGCTATATTAAAATTGAAATTTAAGTAAAATCGAAGGTATAGAGAAGAAACACTAAAGAAATGGTAGTCTGTCCAACAGATCCTTCAAGCAAAGATGTTTACACACTCATATTGATACAGATCGATAAAAATTTCAAGTTATTCAGCTTCATGTATAAGCATCATGTTCTTTCAGTGTCTGTGATTCACTCATTTACGAGGTAAAAGAAGAAATATATATTAAGATAATTATTTGTTGAACTAATTAGAAATACCTTTTTAATCATTGCATTATAATCACATTTCTTATCAATCTTTACTAAGGGAAAAGTAATAAACGTACACAATAAACCTGCTAGAATATTATTTACATTATTATTGAAAGTTTGACTTTAATTTACATAATGAAAATAGACTTTTAGAATGAGCACTCTGAATTTTCACCACATAAGGGATATCGAGAGTTTAAAAATTAACTTTGATTAATATAATGAAATAACTGTATAGATAGAGAAAGCACTTAGAATTTTTGTGACATTGAGATATCAAGAGTTGCAAAATTAATCTTCAAGTTTTACATGAAGAAACGACCTTATACTTGCCAGCCTTTTACCTTGAAAAGGTTTTTTTTTTGGGGGGGGGGGGAGATTTCACTACTTTTAAAAAGTATGTAATACCTAAATTACAAAGAATAGTTAACATCAACTGAATAAGTTATAAATTTAAAAATTAATGTGTATATGCTCACTGAAGATGGCCGCGGCAGTGGTACTAGTATTTGTCACTAGCGCCCTAGTTCTAAAAGTGTGCGCGAGTGCTCAGCTGTGGCGTCGGTAAGTCGCTCTGCAGTCCTGGGGTTATCGACGTTACGTCTGCTATACCGTCAGTGTTTAACCTCTCACGTGATTAACTTTGTCGCTGCTAAAGTATTTTAAAATTGTTGCTACGGAATCGAAACTCGTACTCAGGAGTAACTATGGATGGTCAGCTACTCCGAGGAGTGATTTCTTTTGGGACTTGTACACTGTGGTGATGGGAAACTTGTGCTTTCCCTTGGTCGATCATTGCTGTTTGGAGTCAGATAAGTTATTTTTTTTTTATTTAAATTATTGAGACTTTTTGTTGATTTAAAGCACCGGTGCTTTGTTAAAAGAATTTTGTCTTTTTGTTTTCAGGTCACTGGGTCAATGCTGCTTCGAAATTTGTGTGTTACGTCTTAAGAAGATTTTGACGTCTCCCCTTGAATGGCATGCCGAAGCTAGTGCACAATTTTTCGCTAAAGTTTTTTGTAGTGAGAAGTACAACAGTGTTGTAGAGTGTTTTAATAAACATATTTAATTAATTTACATGACTTGACCAGTGCTTTTGACTTTTTGTAGTTTTTAAATTATGTAAATGTGTGAATAAGTGTAAATCACTATGTTGTTTTTCAATAATTATTGTGTGAATTTGTGGATCTGAAGTGTGATTTGTCGAGAACAAGCAAAAAATGGTATAGTTATTTTCAATTTTTTTCCTACACATAATAATTTAATAATAATTCACATGATAATATAATTCACATAATATATATAATAATTCACATAATAATATAATTCACATAATATATATCATAATTCATATAATAAATTAATTTATGTTAAAGTGTTTTGTGTTGTTTGGCTCTGTTTTCCTGGATTTGAATGGACTTATTGGTGTATGTTTATGTCAGACCTATCTGATTGAGTTCGTCTTTTGGAGCAAAGGCCGTCTCTTTCAGATTGCTCTTCCTGGGTTCGACTAAGTTTTGATGTGTAAATAGTGGGTCTCAATAATTGTGCACATTGAATTTAGTTTGTGTGTTGGCTTAATTATTTTTTTTATTGCCTATGGAATTGATAACGACTTTTGGCGACCAAGTTTTGTTTGTGCATGAATAGAAGAATACTGATGAACTCAATGCTTCGTGCAAGTGCGTTGTTTTAATTTTTTTAAATTATAGTTTGAAAGTTTTATTTGTGGGTCCAATATGGGATATTAATAATGCTTTTGGGGTGCCTGTCTATTAAGTTAACTATTTGCTTGTTTTGTTATTTAACAGACTCCTATGCTAAACTACTCTGTGGTACGTTAAACTATTTATATTGAGTTTGGGGTATGTGAAAAAGGCATTGGAAGTGCAAACTGTGAATCTTTCAACGTCTTTTATCTTGGTACACTGTGTTGAATTACGTTCAATGTTTTCTATTATTATTTACACTCTGTATTATAGCTGACAACCTAATTTACTTTCATCGTTAAATATTTATTCATCACAGCCATAAATTTTATATATACTGAATTTACTGCTAAACCATAATATCAAAGGAAGTATAATATATATATATATATAATATCAACTTCCATTTGGTCCCATTAAAAATGGAATAAATATCTGCAAATAATACATGCTTACAAAGACCAGAGCTTATATATAATAACTACTGTATTAAGGTAGTAAAAAATGTATGTAAAATATCCATAGATTTTAATCACTTCTATAATAATGACTACATATAGAAATGAGAGCGAAGAATATAAATTAAATAAGTAAGCTACATTTTGAATATTTCGGTCTTCGCCTGATTTAAAATCTGTTATAGCTATAAAAGCTTGTTTTAACATGCTAAAACAATACAATTGAGTTTATCTAAGAACTTATAGTTTTGATTTTTATAGTTATGCACCTGACAATTTAGACCCTAAAGCCATGAAATCGATGGAGTAAGTATATAATATACACATGCTGATTATTGTATAAAACATTACTGTTGCATCAAGCAAGAATATTCTCTATTATATAAACTGAATAATCTCTAAAATCCAACAAAATAAAACACTTTCACTAGCTATTCATAAGAATGCCTTTCGACGAACAGCCTGAGAGTCTACCTTCAAGGTGACGATAGGAAAAGTTATGAACTATTCATATACACTTAAACAACTTAGAAACTTTCATGCATAAGCGATGCATATTCTTGACACTTCACTAGCTTCTCACAATAGAAAATAATTTTTTCCTTATATAAACTGAATATTCCCTGAACAAAGAAAATAAAACACTTTTACTATCTATTCATAAGAATTCTTTTCGACGTACAGCCTCAGAGTCTATCTCCCAGGAGACTATAGGAAAAGTTAACATAAGCACTTACACAATTGTAGAAACTTTCTTCCGTGGAAGATTGAATATAATCGTAACACTCAACCAACTTGTCACATCACAAGAAAATTATATAAACAGGAAATTCTGTATAAATTTTCTTTGATTCTTGGACGATGAAAATACAAGACTTTCACTAGCTTCTCATCAGGATCCCTTTCGACGAATAGCCTGAGAGTGTACCTCCCAGGAGACGATAGGAAATGTTATGAATTATTCATATACACTTAAACAACTTAGAAATTTTCATGCATGAGCGATGCATATTCTTGACACTTCACTAGCTTCTCACAATACAAAACAATTTTTTCCTTATATAAACAGAATATTCTCTGAACCAAGAAAATAAAACACTTTTACTATCTATTCATAAGAATTCTTTTCGACGTACAGTCTCAGAGTCTATCTCCCAGGAGACTATAGGAAAAGTTAACATAAGCACTTCCACAATTGTAGAAACTTTCTTGCGTGGAAGATTGAATATAATCGTAACACTCAACCAACTTGTCACATCACAAGAAAATTATATAAACAGGAAATTCTGTATAAATTTTCTTTGATTCTTGGACGATGAAAATACAACACTTTCACTAGCTTCTCATCAGGATCCCTTTCGACGAATAGCCTGAGAGTCTACCTCCCAGGAAACGATAGGAAAAGTTATGAATTATTCATATACACTTAAATAACTTAGAAACTTTCATGCATGAGCGATGCATATTCTTGACACTTCACTAGCTTCTCACAATACAAGACAATTTTTTCCTTATATAAACTGAATATTCTCTGAACCAAGAAAATAAAACACTTTTACTATCTATTCATAAGAATTCTTTTCGACGTACAGCCTCAGAGTCTATCTCCCAGGAGACGATAGGAAAAGTTAACATAAGCATTTCCACAATTGTAGAACCTTTCTTGCGTGGAGGATTGAATATAATCGTAACAATCAACCAACTTGTCACATCACAAGAAAATTATATAAACAGGAAATTCTGTATAGATTTTCTTTGATTCTTGGACGATGAAAATACAACACTTTCACTAGCTTCTCAACAGGATCCCTTTCGACGAATAGCCTGAGAGTCTACCTCCCAGGAGACGATAGAAAAAATTACACATCCACTTCCAGAATGTAGAAACTTGCTTGAAAGGTGAACCCAGGAGACGATAGAAAAAGTTACATATTCACTTCAACAACGTAAACTTTCTTGAAAGATGAATTCTTAACACTTTACTAGCTGCCACATCACAGAATAGTTATTTCTTTATATAATCTAATAGTAAAAAAACCTGAAAAATAAAAGGATATATTTTAACAAAGAATCAGTTCATGAATCTTTCATGTATTGTATATTTAAAAAAAAAGTACAACTAAATACTTCTCTAATTTGAGGCTATTAGTCTTGTTTGTGAAAATTTTTCATAATTATATCTGTCAGTTTTTAAATATTTCATCAAACCCAGCTTTATAAATTGCATATTATGTTGAAAATAAAATCACTTTGGTACTTTATTTTGTACAATAATTATTTTTCTTTAACACTGCATATGTGTTATTATATTCAAAAATCAAAAAATGTGAATACACCATCGTCTGCTCTTCTGCACACTTGATGAACTGTATAGAAGCAAGCAATAGTATACGTAGTGCCTATGTCACGATGACGTACTTCCGCGGAGAACATTTTTCCGTCGGGAGAAGAATTTTCGCGTTGAAGAATTCGTGACCCCGAACCTTCACTTCATAATATCTTTTGATAGAACCCATTTCACAATATATAATCCTGAAGTGATTTTGCTAGTTTTATTCCAAGCTTTCATTTGAGTGCTCATAAATGAGAAACAAAGCTCTTAATGCGAAGAAAACCGAAAGTCACATCTCCAACAGGGCCTATGAGACGTATATAGGGTCTGGCTATAGCGCCCGACGGCGACGTATGTACTGACGTACCTTATACTTGCCGTCGAGGCGCTACCGCGCACCTTGATGTAAATAATTTGTAAAATTAATAATATGTAGTGATTAAAAATAATTTTATCTGCGCAATGATTGTTTGCGGAGAACTTGGTAGTATCAATTCTCCGTGACTGTCGCAGAGAGCAGTTCTGAGATTGTACACGAATTATTATTCGGTGCGAATATGCGGTTACACGACACTCCTTGTATTCACGGACCAGAAAAAAAACTTGACGATCTAAGGCGTGCAGGATAATTCGCTGGTTAAGCTAGCGGTCACTCTAGTCTCCTTAAAATTAATTTGACTCGTTAGAATTTTCGTAGACCAATCCTGATTTATTCTACAAGGTTATGTGGGATTTTTGCGATTTTACGTACCCGATAATCAATTTTATTCGGCCAGTCTCACTCCTCGAGGAGATTGAATCTCAACTCGACGGCTCGGCTGCGACACGACACGCGAATTCTGGGTATTCGCCAAACTTAGTTTTCTTAAATTATTTAACCGGAAAATTTTTTCTCGCACGTTGCACAAGGGAGAAAAAAAAAATTAAAACGAGGAAAAGAAAAAAATAATAAATCACTTGTTCTCTCGAGAGGAAAAAAAAATTTAATTTAATTGATTTGTTATGGTCCTCGGGGAGAAACAAAAAAAATTATTTTCGCGTCACTGCATTCGCGCTGGCGCTCGGCAATCATCCTCGGCGAGCAACCGACGCCACTATTCAATATGGCCGCCGATGACTTGCTCGTTCTGCCAAGATGGCTAGATTTGCGTTTGCACCACGCGAGCACTTTTTCACACAGAATTTCCGATACTCTTCTTCAATGTCCCGAACAAAAAAAAATTAATAAACGCGTAAATTACGGCTCCGGGTTTTATTTTGGGTTATGGGCGCCAGTGTGACACGGCGAGGCAGGTGGCTGCGGCGGGCGAGAAGAGAGAGGCACGTCGGTGCGTCTCCTGGGGTTTTTCGCGCTCGCGCGTGGGCCTTCCCTTCCGCGGTCTGAGCCGAGCTTCGCGTCGCGTCTGTTGTTTTCGGGGTGCGGGCGCCTTGACACGACGCGGATGGGCTCGCTCACAGGCTTCGCGCCTCGGGGGAGACTCACTATCTCACAGGTCGTTAATTATAGTATATAAATTTAGACACTCGGTTTTAATAGAATTTCTTTTATTACTCTTTCACTGTACACTTCGCTGCTCGCAGTCGTCCTCGCGTACGGCCGTTGTCTCGTGCCCTGTGAAACGTCGGAAGCGAATACTAAAAGGAGACGCGGTCGTGCGCGGGTGGCTGCATGCTGCTGGAAAAACTCTGGATATCTCGGAAATTGCTCGATGCTACTCACTCGGAGGTTTGATCGGTACTACTTGCTCGCTCGTTCGCTTCGACGCTCTATCTCGCGATCTCAGACATACACGCTCGCATCCATGTACAGCCGTCACGTGATTAGCCGCGGCAGATTACAAATTTCTTATATTTATTTTCGCCTCACTCGCACTCTGGCTTCGGCACACTCGCTCGCTTAATGCCGTTGTGGAGAGCCCCGGCGCCTCCACTCCGACCGCCAATAACATTTCCCGTTACACACTACGAGGCTCGGTAGCCTCCACTCTTTTATGCTCAGCGAAGGCATCGTGCTATCTCTCTCGTACTCATACGCTCTTCGGCACGCGCCGTGCTGCGCGCGCTCACACACACACACATACGCACGCGCTCGCTCTCTACAGTATACGCGGCTCGAGACAATATAAAGTTAATATTAAAAAAACTTATAGTGGAGATCCAAACTTATCATTGCCAGCATATGTATATTGTATCATAGAATATGCCACCCATAAATAAGTACATCAACCAGATATAACGATATGTCGATTTCCAGAAAAGCAAAGTGTAAAGCATTTATTGAGCGCAAGAGAAACATTAATAGTATAACGGTTGCATTAGATGCACGTTATCGCCTCTCCGGGCGCATACAATATAAACATGTACTAATAATGTCTCTGTATTCTAGCGCCCACCAGCGGACACTAATACATCGAGAGAAAGAGAGAAAGAGAGAGAGAGTACTAGTAGCGTGCATAGAGAGAGAACGCGTCGGTCAGTCTACAGCGTTGCCGGACCATCAATCACGCGCTGCCAAAAATATGACAACGCCGTGACATGGACAGTAGCATCCTGCCGCGCCGCGCTCCGTGTATTCAGTATTGCGAGAGCCTCCGCCTACCGAAGTAGCTTGCGAGTACTACACGCGAACCTACGCCGGTCGTAACCTGATAGTAGTGTACGCGTGCGACCTGCGCCCGGCCCCTTGCCGTCCGACCTCGAGCTCTATCCAACGTGCGGACCGACCAGCGGAGCCCCGAACGAGCGAGCGCTAAGCGGACCTTGCGACCCCCCGGCACCGTCGTGCGTACTGTAAGTACCTGTTCGTACTCTCTCTCGACGTCCGGGCGATATTGCCCGTCTCTCTCTCTCGTCCTCGCGTAGTGTGCGGTGGCGCACCATTGCTCGTACGAACGAGCGCTGTATACACTATTTTCATAATATATTTACTTTTCTTCTTTTATCTAAGTTCTCTGTCTCACGTTTTACTTTATGCGAATCCTAGTCCCTGCCGCCTCCGCGTGACTACATCGTTACGCACGCAACTTGAGTCGGCCGAGCTGTGCCTTTAGCACGCCCGAGAACGAACAATTATATTAGTAAACGCGGTCCTTTGGATCCCGGTTGTACACGGCCGATTACTCTGGAGAACGGTAACCCGACCGTTACAATAGATACTAATTATTGTTATGAAAAAAAACTACTCTACGATGAAAATGATTTATTTGATAAGTCCCTAGTATTTTCTAAATAAATATTAATTCTTACCTGTAAATGATGAGAAAATATGATTGAGTTCCATATTGGTAATAATTTACTTAATATGACGCATCCACAATCTAAAAGTGATTCAAGGAGGCTGAAAAAGTGGAGATTCACTATATCCGCAAACTAGAAATAAATAACTGCATTAGAATATTCAAGATTTATAGACTTTAGACTATATAAAATTATGAAAGGAGTTAAATAAGAAAAGTGAATGATGCTAATGAATATTGCAGGAGCACACACCACTATGGACCCTGTTGCGAATCTCTCTCTCTCTCTCTCTCTCTCCTCTCTCTCTCTCTCTCTCTCTCCTCTCTCTCTCTCTCTCTCTCCTCTCTCTCTCTCTCGATCTCTTTCTTCTTCCCTTTCTCTATATGAAGAACATACTGTACTTTGTTAACATTAATCTTTTAATCAATCAATCTCTCTCTCCTCTCTCGATGTATGTAAGTACTCTATCTGTTCTGTATGACTTTGAAATTTTTTTCTGCCGCTTTTCTGCCCTTTGGCATTTTATGATCTAGTTTTGGAAATCGAAGAAATACTTACATCGACTTAATAAATAGTCATTGTGGTGACAAAGAGAAGAAATAAATAAATAAGTTAGTTTTCTGACTGTTTTCGAACCTCAAAATTGATTCATATTCGATCCATCAACGACAGAGACGAGCATGCAACTACATAAATGCCAGGTGATCAAGTGGGGAAGCTTTTTGGAAATTGCTAGGTAGTTTTCGATAGTTGCGGTGCAACGACTAACTGATCCGCCAGTTTGTGTTTTTCTGCAGTGCCTTACCAAAATGTAGGCTATTAACTGCACAAAATCGCCGTTCAGTAACAACACATGCAGTATTTAGGGGATGCCCAAAACTTCTCTCTGTTTATCAAAAAAAGATTTTTTTTCGATTAAATGTGAATTACATTATAAGCATATACTGTTGTACCAAATATTTTTAAAATGGTAGTAAATATTTCCATAATGACATTAGAACATTATTAAGTTGTGTACATAGCAAAAATGATTTGTTATCAGAAAAAATAACAACTTTGGGACTTTGCATTGCACCTATAATAGTTTAATTAACATTGCATCACTACCTATAGAGACAAATGTAATTATTAATACTTAAATAATTATAAAAAAACATTACGCAATGGCGTTATTTTTAGCAATAGGCGTTATTTTATCAAGAAGAAAATGACAACATTATTTCAATAGGGTGGGATGACGTGTAAATGGCGTGATTTCATGTACCTCATTATTTTTATGGAAATGGCATTATTTCGCACACCCCATTGCTATTTATAAAGTGACATTCTTTAGTCCCACGATTAATTTATTAATAATGTTGCAACTCTTGATATCTCAATGTCACAAAAATTCTAAGTGTTTTCTCTATCTATACAGTTATTTCATTATATTAATCACAGTTAATTTTTAAACTCAACCTTTTAATTTTTCAAATTTTTAAACTCAACTTTTTAACACTCAACCAACTTGTCACATCACAAGAAAATTATATAAACAGGAAATTCTGTATAAATTTTCTTTGATTCTTGAACGATAAAAATACAACACTTTCACTAGCTTCTCATCAGGATCCCTTTCGACATACAGCCTGAGAATCTACCTCCCAGGAGACGATAGGAAAAGTTATGAATTATACATATACACTTAAACAACTTAGAAACTTTCATGCATGAGCGATGCATATTCTTGACACTTCACTAGCTTCTCACAATAAAAGACAATTTTTTCCTTATACTGAATATTCTCTACGTTGAAACTTTCTTCGATTCTTAAACCAAGAAAATAAAACACACTAGTTATTTGTAAGTATCTCTTTCGACGTATAGCCTGAGAGTCTATCTCCCAGGAGACGATAGGAAAATTTAATAATTGTTCATAAGGACTTCCACAATTGTAGAAACTTTCTTGCATGGAAGATTGAATATAATCGTAACACTCAACCAACGTGTCACATCACAAGAAAATTATATCTGAAATATACACGAAAACATTTAAACAAAGAATCAGTTCACAAATTATTTATTTGTATTTTATATTTATAAAAATAAAACCAAATAGTATGTATACAAAAAACACAGTTTTAAAATAACACTGCTTTTATAAAATATATATTTAGGTTAAATTTTACTTTATTTACACTGATTTTTATAATTACTAATAAATAGAATTTCTTGCTGATATATCAATAAACTCTGTTATTGTCATCGTTATCTCACTCTGTAATTGTAATCGTTGTCTGCACCACAAACTGTATAAAAGTATATGATCAAAATTTAAAAAATTTGGCATAATTTTAAAATTATTTAATATCTTCAAACGTGCAAAGAACGCAGCAGTCTGGTCGCAGTAGAGGAAGGAGGGGCAACAATTGGGCACAGCTAGGAGGAGTTAATGCTCCAAGAAACAGGCCTCCATAAGGAGGGCAAAATTAAAATTGTAAAATAAAACAAAATAAAATATGAAGTTTTGAAGAAACGAATGTTTACTTATGTAAAAATAAAAAACTTACACTTCTGCTAGACAGGTGTAAACTAAAGAAAATATACTTTTTTCACAATGCTGCAGATCTCAATATCAGACCTTCTTCAATAAAAATTCTCTTGTCACAATTACTTCTTTTATATATAAACTGACAGCTTGATAACCTCATAATCTGAAAAATAACAGAGAATATTTAAACAAAGAATCAGTTCACAAATTCTTTATTTATATTGAATATCTATAAAAAATAAAACTAAATACTTATCTAATTATATAAACTATTAGTTGATGATTGCTTCTGATTGCATAGAAAATCGACTTTGCTAAACACTTTTGGAACTTTTGCAACATACATTTACATTAAATTTATATTAGATTGAACTGATTTATTTAATACATAGAATAAAATGACTCTATCGCTCTACTCGAGTAAACTTGATTTTAGAATACAGGCTCTGCACTGCATATTCTCACACTGGAGATCTGTATGCAGGCAGGCCTCAAAAAATATAAAAGAGAGAAATATAAATTTCTCTCTGTTGGCGTTTCGTCCCAGCTGTCAGAGTGGACTCCTCAGTAAGGCTCTGACAGCTACCTTAGACGCCCGCCACTTCGAAGAGAAGCGGCATTTATGTGGTCTCGGCCTGCGTTTTTCTCTTGCAAGAGAGAACTCTAGCGTAGAGAAAAAGGCAGGTCGCCACCTATCGGACACTTATAGGAGCCAGTGTCAAAGTTTAAATGGTATGCGACTCTATCACTCGAAAGTATAGTACATAGAATAAAATGACTCTATCGCTCTACTCGAGTAAACTTGATTTTAGAATACAGGCTCTGCACTGCATATTTTCACACTCTGACAGCTGGGACGAAACGCCAACAGAGAGAAATTTATATTTCTCTCTTTTATATTTTTTTGAGGCCTGCCTGCATACAGATCTCCAGTGTGAGAATATGCAGTGCAGAGCCTGTATTCTATAATCGAGTTTACTCGAGTAGAGCGATAGAATCATTTTATTCTATGTACTATACTTTCGAGTGATAGAGTCGCATACCATCTGATTTATTTAATTATTAACACTTATAATTTACTGTTGGCATATATACATTTTTCTTTAGCACTGTGTTATTGTACTGTGTAATCGTCGTCTGCACCACATAATGCATGTGTATGAAAGTAGTAGTATATCTATATCTAGTAGGACTGACGTCACACGATGACGTATCCGCGGAGAACATTTTTCTCCGGGAGAACAATTTTCGTTGAGGAATTCATGTTCCGAACTTTCACTTCACACTAACTTTTGATAGAAGCCATTTCACAAAATATACTCCTGATATGATTTTGATAGTTTTGTTACAAGCTTTCATTTGAGTTCTCATATGTGAGAAACAACGCTGCCGAAGCAGAGAAAACAGTACCCCATGTTTCTAAAAAGGCCTATGAGAAGTATAATAGGGTTTGGCTAGCGCCCGACGGCGGCGTGTGTACTGACGTACCTTATGCTTACCATCGTGGCGCTACCGCGCCCCTTGATTGTCTGATTTTGTCATGTACGTCGTATGGTTTGTATTAGTGGTATTCATACGCTGATGACAGCATTTCGCGGATCCAAGCGATAAACTGAGCGTCAATTTGGCATCTACGACTAAACGGTGCAAATATAACGGAAAAATTAATTATGTGCACTAGGTCATTCGCAAAACGGACTTTTGGATGTAACGTTTCACGTAAACAAACGCGGCATTCATGCCTTAAAAATATTATGAAACCATCAAAGGGCGTGGTAGCGCCACGACGGTAAGTATACGCCGTCGTCGGGCGCTAGTCAGACCCTATTATACTTCTCATTCGCCACTTCAAAAACACGAGGTTCGGTTTTCTCCGTTTCGATAGCTTTGTATCTCACATATGAGGACTCAAATCAATGTTTTAAAGAAATCTATCACAATCACATCAGATTCATGTTTTGTGAAATTGCTTCTATCAAAAGTTATCGTACAGTGAAAGTTTTGAATCCTCAATTTTCTTCAATTCTCCTCAACGAAAATTGTTTTCCGCGGAGAATGCTATGATGTGTACATGATGCGCAGAAGATGCACAGAAGACTTATACAAGTATTATACTAATACTTGTATACGTATCGTACAGTGTTTATAAAATAATTAACTTGTTTAGATAACAATTTCCTATTAAATATTACAAAAATACAATATAAAATAATATAATTATATATAATATAATGTATATTACCTAAATGTACATTTTAATTAAAACAGTGTTAAATATAATAAGGTCGATAAGTTGATTTTGTGTGAATTTGATTTGTGATTTTGTATGATTTTACAATTACATAAACACGATTAGCAGATTTAATTTTTTTCAATTAGATAAGTATTCAGATTTATTTTAATATCTATACCAGTACAATATAATTAAACTTTTTGTAAAATGATTCTTTGTTTAAATATTTTTATTTTTTTCCGGTTTCTCATGGGAGAATTTTACAAGTTTCTCATACGCCATACATCATTCGTGAATATTAATAATACACTAGACAATAGGTGCAATATCAATCAAGTTTAGACCAACAAAAAGAATGTTTCTGTGACGAAATGGAATTTAGCGAAGTGGAAAAATATTTTGAATCAAAAATTATTATAAGAAATGCTGGAAGAACTCAATTGACAAGAATAATAAACATATCCATTTAATAATGGATAAATAAATATATGAACTTTTACAGAATTTATGCAGTGTATTCAAATTTTATGCTTAAAAGGTATTTCTGTCGTAACATTTATTATGGTTACGTATTATAAAATTACAAAGTTTTTAAGATTAGCTGCTTAAAATAATGAAAGATTAAAGCGTTCAAAATTTAAAAACTCAAAGTTGGTCAAACCAATAAACATGAAAGTTGTCATGGAATGCCTGTGACTAATTTACTAAATGACAAATTAGTTCTTATCAATTGCCAGAGAGAAAGAAGTACAACCAGTTTATAATATGGATCCGCGTGCCTTCTTTTCAAGGGAAGCCTTTTACTACCTAGAAGACAACAAGAACATATGAGTTGTCAAGTCCATCAGTCGAAAGGATACCATGACAAATTTTAAATTGATACCATTGACCAGATTTAAAATATCAACATTGAAAAGTTTCAAAATTAGAATATTCAAAACTGGTCAATGGTGTCAACTTAAAATTTTTCATTGTATCCTTTCTTATCGTTTCTTCCTGTAAGAATCAAAGATTAATTTTATAACTTTTGATAAACTTAATGTCACAAAAATTCTAAGAGTTTATTCTATCTATACGGTTATTTCATTGTTTTAATCAAAGTTAATTTTCGAACTCTCAATCTCGAACCCTTATATGGTAAAAATTCAAATCTATCTATATTATGAAAATATTAACGCGTAAACATTTTCATGTTGAGGGTCTGTTGGTCAAACTACCATTTCTTTAGTGTTACTTCTCCTATACCTTCAATTTTAAATAAATTTCAATTTCAATTTCAATTTTAACAAAAGAAAGTTATGATATCAATAAATAAATTGATATGTTCTTTTATAAAAAGCAATTGATTTTTAAGAATTAAATAAGCATTTAAAAGGGGGAGAATTATAAATATATATGTATTTATATAAACACTTGACCAAATTGCAGCATGTGAAAAGGTACAGTCGGGTACAATTAAAACTTTGAATAATTGCGACTGCTGTCACGTTCTGCGCATTCTGGCTGACGTTTGGTGACCAATAACGATGAAGCCGCATTTACCGTTGGAGATTAGGCCACCATTCTTCCGGTAAATTGGGCGTTGCGTGATGGGTCACAAACATGCGCAGAACATAGCGCCAATATGTTATTGAAAGTTTCAATTTAACCCTATTGTACATGTAATAGAATGGCATGATGTTCTTACATGACATTTTCACATGGCAAATGTGCCCATAATATGTGGTAATATCATGTTTGTCTAAAATTATTATGTAATTTAAAAAGATTGTTTCGCATCATGAAAACTTTTTCTTTTATTTATGGAAGCAACGAGAGGATGTATAATCTACTCTACTTAGTATTCAGTAAATGTGTTTATCAGGATCTAGAAGCGAGCAGCTTCAGCCTGCACCAAGCTCTATGAGCCCCCCCACTCCTAAGGACTGAGCGTTGAGGAGCGGCGAGACCGCTCAGTTGTCCGACGGACTTTGGTCAGAGAGGAAGCCTCCTATATTAATTACTACCTTCGATAATAAAGCTCGATTATTTATTAATAATAAATAAGTATACTAAGTAAATAATTCTCTGTTTTATTTATTTACTTCTGCGGCACACAAGGAAAACCCCAACAGGTTATGGGCCCAGCACGCTTCCACTGCGCATGGAAGAAGCTTGCCTTGTGTTTACGCGGAAGGTCGAATTCGTGTGTGACTGTGATTTTAGTGTTGTTTTCTTTTAGCTTGAGTAAGTGAAATATTCAGTTCGACTCGGCTCAGCGTGTAGCGGAAGTGTGCAGCGCGACGCGACGCAGCTCGAGATCCAGGAATTCATCTCCTCCTCATCTGCTCGACTACATTTGGTCGATTCAGGACTGCTTGACTGCATCGATTTTTCGGCCTTATCTGTTGATTTTATAGCCACCGACAGCTCGAAAATGGCCAACAAGAAAAGTCTGAGTTTCATGCACGATCTCAAAACGAGAGGTGAGTGTAAAATTCGATCAAATATAAAGTCCGAAAAGCGACGCGATGCTGATCGAGATTCTGGGAATCGCGCGAGTCTCTCCGACGTTTGAAAAACAAACGAATGACCGCTAGCGCTGACGATCGCGCTGCCGTTGCCGCTGTTGCTGTATAGGCTACGCCGAAAGCTGCCGCTTGCGCTGGCGCTGCCGATGCCGCGCGTATTGCCGCTTGCGCTGACGCTGCCGATGCCGCGCGTATTGCCATCTGCGCTGGCGCTGATAATCGCGCTGCCGCTGCCAATGTCGATGGCACTGGCGCTGAGCGTGTGCGAATAAACTCGGCTCCACGCGGAAACGTCAGAGAGCGAGAGCGGCGAGTCGTGGTCGCCTGCACAGGCTGACGCAGCGCCATATTGAATCTCTGGAGAGAGGGACAGCGCAAGTATACGGCTAATGCTAGCGCTGGTGTTGGCGCTGGTGCTGAACTTGTCGCAGGCTGACTCGGCAGCGCGTGCAAATACTAGGAAGCGCCGACTCGTGAATACACATACGGGCTGATGACGCGCCAAATACGATCTCTGTATATGAGATCAATACAGTATGTATATACTGTTGGTGCGTGTAGTTGTAAGCGTGATGAAAGATTCTCCTTAACCTTCAACACAAAACTACACGCGAAACAAATTGCTCGATTTAAAACTATGCTGAAATATATATAATTGTATGTTTTAAAATAAATCTCGGTGCGAATGGATCCTTCGAGCCGAGAAAATATTTATTTAAAACAAAATTACAAACCGGTGAAATTTAATTAATTTAAATTTTTAAAGCTTGAGTAAATTTAAGCTTGAATAAAGTTTAATTGCATATAATTAACTTGATTGATTTAAACAGATCAGAAAAATGTAGCTCTATTTCTGCTACTCCAAGATCAAGAGCTGGGAATCTCCGAGCATCACCCGGATGATTATATTTTCCCAGACATAGATGAAGCTGGATGTGTTCGTATTGTGACGTCAAGTGGTCAAAAATATGAAATAGGTAAAAGCTCGAATTACTAACGTTAGTTGTTGGATTAAAAATTAAAACTTTATACGTACGTAATGAATTTCAAAAGAAATTCATAAAGCATGCTTTTCAGTCCCAAGTACATTGTCGACCGGTATATGCAGTGTTGTGTATGTTGTTGCTGCTGCACTGTGTATACTGAAAATGCTACAGACCAATCATGGGTCAGGCAAGTAACCATACTCTTTTGATTGCTGTTCGTCACTTGAGTGTGCTTAATTAAAACTGCCTTAAATTATTGCTGAGAAATTTATTTTGATTGTTGTTCGTCAAATAAGTGACTCATTTGTTAATAATATTTCTAGATAATTCTACATTATCATCATCCATGCTGGAGTCTCTGAAAAGAGAGATAGAAAGAGCTCGAGTAGAAGATGAAGCCATGGAGGCCGAGTCCGTTTCTGGTCGACAGGAAACGCCTCAACCCTTTAAGTTCGACGAATTGGAAGAAATTGACAGCGATGTGGCCAAAAAGTCCGAGTTTAATAAGTCCGAGAAAGCTGGAAACATAGTGCCTGGTGCATCCGCACTAAAAGAATTGGAGGCTAAGTTTGAGTCTCGGATAAAAGGTAAATCTACTCCAATCGTAAAATCACAACAAGTGGTAAATTTAAATTTGGGACTGAATAAAAGCTGTCAAAAGGGGAAATTTCTTAAGTCCGAGTTTGCATCAAAAATTGATTTGCATGCTGGAAAAGTTAATGAATCAGAATTTCTTAAAAATTCTGATTTCATGAACTCTAGTTATTCTGGAGTTAAGTGTCACTTGAATCCTAAAAGGATTGAACTGTCACCAATTGTAAGCTCTTACAAACCAAATTCATTTTCAGAGTTAATAGAACGTCTGGCAGTGGCAGAAGCTGCAATTAGTAAATTCGACGACAAAATTGATCACGAATGCAATAAAGTGTATCATGATGTGGTCGAAGAGTTTGCAAATTGCAGACGTTACGTGACTGAGAAAGTAGAGTCGATTGATGGCCATATTAGACGATGGGTTGAAGATGAGGAATGGGAAAATAATCAATTTAAAATTGATAAACCAGCTGGATTTGAGAAGGATGGACCCACTCAATCTAAGGACTCACCAGCTCGATTAAACAAGGAGTTATCGGTTGAAAAGACGGAAAAACCTGTAAGTAATGAACATCTGTCCGAATTGATACGAGCTGAAATAGAAAAAGCTGGATTGCAAAGAGACACCGGAAGTGTCACTGATAAAATAAAAATTGAATTAACAAATTCTCAAACTTCTCTCCGTAGAGACTATAAACTTACTACGAGCTCGAATATAGATTCATTTTTAGATTTTCTTAAATCTGAACTGACTGTTGCAGATCTATTGTATGTAATTGATTCGAATGCTATGTCTCGTAATGTCGATGAATCAAAATTTGAAAAGGATAAAGTCAGAGTTAGAGATCTTATTATTAATAGAATAGATATGACATATTATGATAAAGTTTCAAATATAAAAGATCCCAAGGATTTATTAAGGGGTTATGCCTGAGTTAAAGTCGTCAAAAAATCGATTTTTTTTTTATTGACTTTTTTCATAGGAAATTGTCTGTAGAATACGATGCTGAAGTCCCTTTTGCCCAAAAAAAATTGGGTAGAAAGCTACAGACCAAAAACTGAAGGCGTGCGAATAGCTTATTTTTAAAAAATCGTAATTTTCGCGTTTTTATTTGTCAGTGCTGTGTTACTGAACATGATTATTTTTCGAGCTTTTAATGCTTCTCATGCATAATATTTGTATGTAAAATACAATAAAAATATTTATTATGCAATTAAAATCCGTTAAAAGATATTAATAAAATGAGCAAAATTATGCAATATTAAAAATTTGCAAATTGCTTATTTCCACATTTTCCTCTTTTTTGTTTATTTAAATTAATAATTTATTTTTAAAAAAGCATTTGATTATTTATTATGCTTTATAAAAAATTAATTAGACGCAAATATTCGTCAATGAATAAAATTATGCAAAAAACGAATTTTGAATTTGGCGCTTACCGACGGGGCCGCGCGATATTCTTTCGAAAAGGCTATTCATCTAGTAACCTGTTTTACCGTATGATTGAGAATTCAAGAGCGCAAAAACACTTGCTTTGAATTTTCATATCAACTTTTATTCTGCATTGCTCAATATTATTAAATAATTTATTTTATAATATTGATAGCATTTGTGGTTAAAAAGTAGAGTAAGTGAGAGTGATTTGTGATCAAGATGAGTCCAGACTCAAGATATAGAGTTTCAGGATCATCTGACAGAAAAAGAAGATTTGGAAGAAGAAAGAGAAGACCCAAGATTTTTCATCAAAAACAGCAATGGGAAGTTTCGACAACAGCACCAGCACCAGCATCAGCATCAACATCTATACAACAAGAACGAGCAACACCAATCACTTCAGCATCATCTACGCCTGATACAGTTCCTTCAACGTCCAGGGAATGGAGTTCAAGATCTGCTGCGCAAGCTTTACCAGGTACCTCAACATCAGTACCGCCAGAAATTCCTGTGTCTAGGTCTAGACAAAAATTAAAATCAATTTATGTAGAACCGAGTGGAATTCAGAATAGAATCTTTGACATTTCTTTGCTTCTGCCAGGATTACAGGAGTTTCTGGCTTGTAAAGCTTGTGGCGGATGCATCAAATTTGATGAAGTTGATGTACGTGGTCTTGGTAGCAAGCTATCCATCACCTGTACATCATGTAACGCAGTTGCTTTCATCGACTCCAGCAGAAAAGTTGGAAAACAAAGTAACGCTTATGACTACACTCAACACTTGAAGCACGACGAGCCAAAAGAAAGAGAAGTCATCAGGATGATGACTTCTACAGAGCTGGTGCTTATTAAACACACATACACACATTACACACATAACCAAATACTTATACACCATACACAACCTCACTTGTAAACAAACAACATAATTTACAACACAAACACTAAAAAACACTGAAACACATTCACAATTTTTTTCTGTTTTTTTCACTTTTGTTTTCCTTTTTTTTAATTTTTTTCATTAAACACTTTTCACACACACATCACACATGTCACAGCATCAGCTCTGTAGAAAACAGTCTAGCTGAAAAGTAGGTCAGAGAGCAAGCTAAACAGCTGATTGGAGCTGTCTGCTTGCTTTCTGCCTCCTTAGCTCACCTGATGGACTGTTTTCTCTAACCTCTCAACTACATGAACTTGATATGATGATGATAGTTCTACTCTTCTGTTCATCACATGTAAGTATAGAAACTTATTTATTTACAATAAAAGCATTTTTATAGCTTAATTATAAAAATGTTTCAAATTTAGAAAAATTACTTTTTTTAATGATTTTTCATTTTGTTTCATTTCAGAGGACTGGACACGAATAAAATTTTTGGATTATCCTCAAACTTGACAAAGATGACCAGGATACGTATATCTTTGACTTAAATAAGGTCCAGGTGTGAAGAAAAATTGTAAGTATATTTGATATCATTAAATGTCAAGTTAAACTTTAAATGCTTTTTTCTCAAGTTTTGAATTTTTCTCATCTTAGCTCAGTTACCGCATGATTTCTCAAGAACCAATGGACCAATCAACCTGAAATTTTTTGGAGAACTCCAGGAGGCCTTTCTTCACTGCTTGAACGGAACAGAATTTGCAAAGATAAGTCAAAAGTGAATGTTATGTATCTAAACATACGTAACATTCACTATAATTACATATATTATAACTTATACGTTGCTAAAATTAAAAATTTTTATTTTTCAGTAATTTCCTGCGTTCAAGCTGAGGAGAAGGCAATTTAGAAGATTTTCCATCCAGTTTGGAAATAATTCATCAACCAGAACTTGAAAATTCATGCGGCAAACGAAAAAATATGCAGAAATTTAGTACTGCATACATGGAACTATTTACATAGTAAGTATGCATAAATAATTTTTTAAAAATATTGAAATTTACTATTAATATGTATATTTTCATTAGGAAACAAAATTTTTTTTATATTCATTATAAATAATTTTTAATTACCTATTAATTGATAAATTTTTTTTTTCAGGTTTAACTCAGGCATAACCCCTTAAATGAAATTAAAAGAATTAAAGAAAATGAAATCAATTTATCTACTGCAAGTTTGAGAAAACAGCTCCATAACATTAAATACAGACCGAATAAAGAAAAGGCTTCCGCATTTTGGGATAAGTTCGATAATATAGTTCGATTATATAATAAATTGCCCGATACTCCACCTTTGTCCGATGTAGAAATTCGTGATGCATTTTTTGAAGCTATCGTTTCGAATCTGCCACAAGTCAGAGAAACAGAGTTTCTAAATAAAAATGCAACAGGCAAACTGTTGTCAGTAAGTCAACTAAAGGACTATATTATACAGCAGGAAACAGCTCGAGAAACATCAACTGGAGGAACAAACCATGGCCAAAAGCTCGAATCAGCTGGAATAAAAACGTACCACGCGCAAAACATAAAGCCACACTGCTTCAACTGCGGTAATAAAGGGCATCGAAGCGAGGAATGCAAAAGGCCTGGAAAGATGTGCTTCAATTGTAAGCGATATAATGGACATATTCGAGCCGATTGCCCCTATAAGGGAGAACAGCTGGAAAAGATTCTTCAAGAAAATAAGAATCAAAGAAGGTATGAAAATTCATTTTCTTTCCGGGGTGGTAAACGTGGAACTTATCGTCGTGGCGTTAAACGTAATGCGGATGCACCAAAAAGCAACAATGCTAAGAGATTTAAGTCCGACAAAGGCCCAAATCGCGGAAATTCGCGTGGAAAGAAAGGTCAAAACAAGCCTAATTAAAAGAATAAGGCAAACTCTGGTAAGTGTGAAGCTCTCTATGCGAACATGTCCGACGTTGTAGAATCTAGCGAAAATCAATTGATCAGGTTTCTTGCAGATTCTGGTGCTACAGAACACATGACCAACTCAAAATTGATTTTTAGAACGTTTGATAATTCAAAACAGCTTGATATAAAATGCGCAAATGACAATGATGCTGCAATTATGAAATCGGAGGGAGTTGGTTGTGGTTCTGGTTACATGAGTAGTAATGACGTTTTATGCTTGAATAATGTAATTTATGCAAAATCATTGTCAGAAAATCTGTTATCACTAAGAAAATTTGTTGATAAAGGTTTGAGTATTTATCGTGACAATAAGCGAATTGATATCTTTGACCCAAAATCAAACACTGTTTTTGTTACTGGAATTTATGAAAAACCGTTTTGGGTAATAGAATTGGAAATGGATAAAATCAATGAAACGGAAATTCCTTTAAAATCGCGTACAAGTAAAGTAATCGCCTACATTTCAACAAGGCGTCAGGAATATCCGTACAAAGCGGTTACATATACTAAACAAAATAAGCTTGAGGAGAAAATGAATGTTGATAATACGGAAAATCACGATCAGTCTAAGCTTGAAAAAGAAATTGTTGACAAAGATGGAACTTCTGAGCTGGAATATAATAATACTGATCAATCCGTTGATCAAACATTTAATGAACAAGTGCAGACCGATTTCAATACATCAGATACAGAATTTGACAATAATGAGCCGAGCTCTGGTTACTCTAACTTTGAAAACACGTTGAGAGATAGAAAAATTTGCAATGTAAATAAGTCTGATGATATTGAAAACATAAATTACGAGTTCAGTGCGGGTAGTAGAGTTAATGAATTGAATACCAATAAAGCTATGTTATGGCATGTCAGACTTGGACATGCATCATTAAAATATTTGAAAGAATTTCAAAGAAAATTTCCTGATATTAAAGGTATTCAAGACATTAAATTCGATAACTCTGTACTGGATTGTGAAGCCTGCATTGTTTCAAAATTCAACAAACTACCCTTTAGCTCGACTAGACAAAGAGCGAGTGAACCACTCCAAATTGTTCATGCAGATACAATGGGTCCTATTAGTCCTACGTCGCATCCCAAAAAATACAAATTTATATCTGTATTTATAGATGATTATTCTCGTTTGGCAATGGCATATCCCATGAAACATAAGACCGAAACCGGAAACTGTTTGGAGTTGTTTATAAAAAGCTCGAGAAATTTACTTGGTAAAGACTCCAAATTCTGTTACCTTAGATGCGATCAAGGAACAGAATTCACAGGTGGATATACGCTGGAAGTCTTGGATAAATTTGGTGCTGAGTTGCAACTAGCCAGCCCTGATACACCAGAACATAACGGTGTTGCCGAAAGGTTCAACCAAACTATCCAAAAGAAAACGAGATCTCTTATATACGATACTCGATTGCCTGAGAATATGTGGGATTTAGCTCTGAATGCGGCCGTGTATTTCTATAATAGGACACCTCACAGCTCGAATGATATGGTACCTCCTCTGCAAAAGTTCGAACCTAAATTGAAACTCAATTTAAATCAATTAAAACGCTTTGGAAGTATTGCATATATTAAGGTACAAAGAAAAACAGGGCCTAAGTTCGATCAGCTGGGAAAAAGAGTAGTTTTGATCGGATATAAACCGACTGGATACTTGTTTTTGAAGCCGGAAGAAGGCAAATACTACGAAAGTAGAGATGCTCGATTTAATGAAAAAATTGTCTTTGGTGACAAATACAACAAAAACAGTATCAAGGACTGGAATAACACACTGGAGGCAGTAACCAATGAAACTGGATTAAATAAGCTTGATGAAGACAAAACTGTTCCGATCTCTGAAACGGAGGGAGAGAAACGGAAACGAGGACGTCCGAGAAAACAGATTGAAATCGAGCCTACACCAAAGTCAAACATGGTCGAATCCGAACTCACACAGTTGGAATATAATGAAGTAAGTGTTCTAATCGCTAGAACACAAGGTGATCCAATTTTATACAAAGAAGCTATGAGCTCTGAAAATAAGTTCGAATGGCAAAAAGCCATAAAAAGTGAGTTGGAATCCATGAAGAAAAATGAAGTTTGGGAAATTGTTGATAAACCTCTAATAAAAGGAGGAGAAAAACCAAACATCATTGACTCAAGGTGGGTGCTAAAAACAAAAGTTGGATTAAACAATGAAACCAAATACAAAGCTCGATTAGTTATAAGAGGTTTCAAAGATCGAAATAACTACAACCTGGCTGAAACATATGCCCCTGTTTCTGGACTGGCACTCATAAGATCAGTGTTAGTTCTAGTCAACAAGTTCGATTTTGAAGTCCGACAGCTAGATGTTAAAACTGCTTTTCTGAATGGAAAAATAGATTGTGAAGTCTATATGGAAATTCCTGAGGGAGTTGACTGTTCAGCAGAAATCAGAAATAAGAAAGTCTGCAAAATTCAACGAGCTCTGTATGGATTAAAAATCAGTCCGAAGAATTGGTATGAAAAATTCACTGAAACAGCAGTCAAGCTGGGACTACAGGCACATAATTCTGAGCCATGTCTGTTCACTTGGCGACAAGGAAAGAATCAACTAATATTATTGGTTTATGTCGATGACATACTTATAGCCAGTAATGACAAAAGTAAGCTGGAAGAAATGTCGAAACTGTTTAAGCTGGAGTTTGAAATGTCTGATCTCGGAGAACCTAAGAGCTTCTTGGGTATTGAGATAAATCGAGACAGAGAAAATCATGTCATGAATCTAACGCTGGAAAAGTATATCGACAAAATGTTAAAAAGGTTTGGATACAGTGAAGCACACCCACAAAGAACACCTATGGTCACAGCTCAAGTAATAAATCGTCAGAGAAGAGAAAGAGAGGAAGACGATAATCAGCTCGAGGAAAAATCTGGTAATACCAGATATAGGGAAATTGTGGGTTCACTATTGTATCTCGCAAATACTGTACGTCCTGATATAGCTTACGCTGTAAATGTTCTGAGCAGACATCAGATCAAACCAACTAAGCTGGAATGGTTAATGATTCAAAGAGTCTGTAGATATTTAAAACACACCAAGAGTAGAGGTTTAAAGTTTACAGGTAAGCTTGATGACATACAAGGGTTTTCTGATGCGAGTTTTGCTGACTGTAAAAACTCACTGACGACTAGTGGATTTGTCGTCAAGTTGTTTGGAGATACAGTAGCTTGGAAAACGCGTAAACAAAACTATGTTGCTTTGTCAACATGTCAAGCCGAATATGTGGCTATGAGCGAAGCATGTCAAAGCATGGTCGCTTTAACAAATTCCCTCAGCTTGATTATAGACTGTAATTTCTTGCCTATGACACTCTGGTGCGATAATAGAGCAGCGATAGCTAGCTCTCAGGTAAATACCACTAATAAACTAAAACATATGTCCGAAGTTCGAGAACATTATGTTCGAGAATGTGAAACAAGAAATCTGATCAAAGTTAGCTGGATCGCTTCGAAAGATCAAATAGCCGATCTATTTACCAAAGCTTTACCGTTCAATTTACATTTAAAGCTGACTAACTTAATTCTTAATACTGATTTTAATAATTGATATATTCATCTTTACAGGAGATGCATGTTAGCTGGATCTGCTGGAAGTGCTCGGGAGGGAGTATCAGGATCTGGAAGCGAGCAGCTTCAGCCTGCACCAAGCTCTATGAGCCCCCCCACTCCTAAGGACTGAGCGTTGAGGAGCGGCGAGACCGCTCAGTTGTCCGACGGACTTTGGTCAGAGAGCAAGCCTCCTATATTAATTACTACCTTCGATAATAAAGCTCGATTATTTATTAATAATAAATAAGTATACTAAGTAAATAATTCTCTGTTTTATTTATTTACTTCTGCGGCACACAAGGAAAACCCCAACAGTGTTGCTATCCTTTTTTATTTTTTTATTAAAAATCTATATCTACGACGATTACATACAATTATATATGAGATTTAAATTCTGTTAATTTACATACATTTAAAAAAAACAGGAACAAATTCTATCATGTAGATCGCAATTTTTTTTACGGAAAATCTTGCCATCCCGTCCTATCATAGATAACGGTGGATACCATCTTCAAATTATGCAAGGTTAACCAAAGTAACTTGTTAATGAAACACCGTTAGAAAATCTGAAGGTGGGTGACGGTTTCGGGAGGTGGCGTGGGAAATGAAGACGCTCAGTGTGATGTTAGCGTATATGATTTATTCCCTGCTCGGTTGGGCCTCTCTCCAGGCGACTGCTCTGGAGTGCACTCGGCGGTGGACTGACGCGCTTCGCTACGTTCAGGGCTCTCGCTCCTCTACCCGCTGCTTGGTGCTGCTGCCTGTCGGCGGGCCGAGCCCCTACAGTACTCCCTCCAAAAGGGATAAATATGCTTGCATTTTGAATACATATTGCAAATGCGTGGGCGCTGCAAATTTAAATTTTGCGAATTCGAGATTGTTGCAAGTTGGAAGAACGAATGGTTGAGTGAGAGCTTGGAATGCTTGTTTGTTTTTGAAAGACCCTGGAGAGGGCTTACATAATTGCTGCATTTACAATGATTGATAAGTGATTAATAAGTTTTTACAGTAGTTGACTATTTTTACAATGGTTGCAGCGCTGAATTAACAATGATCGTTATATTTGTACGTAGTTGTGTTATTTACAATGACTGTTGCCCTTATGGCTGATAGGAAGAGCTTTGGTATACAAGTGTGAATTTAAAAGTAGGAGAAAAACTTACAATTACGATGCATTAAGGGGTTAAAACCTGAAAAAAAAAGAAAAATCATTAGTACTGTAAAAAATTAACATATATAGGTACATTAAAAATTATATTTTTCCTTTGAAATATAAGGATTACACCTCACTTTTATGCATAAAAAATATGCATTAAGTGAGTGGAATATTTAAAAACAATTAAAGCTATCTACTTGCCAAAAATTATGATTTTCATCAATTTTATTTACTTGCCGCAAGAATTTGCAGGATCCGTACCATCAATCTTCATGAATCCAAGTGATTTATCTCCCCCATAATTCTGGTCTCAGACTAAGCGTAGCAGATTCCTGAAAAACTCAAAATTAATACAATTAATCACACATTATTGACAATATTAGTAATTATAGTAAATGTTACATATGTAAACATACGTAACATTCACTTTGAACTTATCTTTTTTCAATTCTGCTCCGCTTAGTTTGTGAGGAAACCTATTCCAAAGGTTGATCCAAAATTTGAACCCATTTGGTCCACCGATTGCTCTGAAAACCTGCGGCAAGGAAAGAAAATCATGAAAAAACTAAATCCGAGTAAAATGCATTTAAAGTTTTACTTAATATTTCATAATATAAAGTGTGCTTACCAATAAATTTCAGCGTCTAACCCAAATATAATCCAAAGATAGCTCTCTGAGGATGACATCTGAAGAGTTATTTTTCCAAAAAAGCTTCAATATGAAATCTTATGTCTGCTGAAACAAAAAAATGCATTAAGTGAAAATAGGTTAAAAAATTAAATTTACAATTTTTGAAAAATTTTTATAATTGAAACTTAAAGTATGAAAAATTTTTATGGAAAATGATTTAATATACTTTCAGTTAATATATTTTTAATAATGATCTTAAAAATATCTAAATAGTTAAAAATAAACTTACAGATACTGCACCTCATCCATGCAGTCAAAGAGCAAGAAATAAACACTAGAAGCTAGAAGGTTTTGTCCAGATGTGATGAATGAAAAGTAGGTCAGAGAACAGCTGATCAGCTGTTGGACTAGCATCAGACTAAACTATAACCAGAGATGAGTAGAGTTATGTACAAAAAAATAAAACTAAAAACTATAAGTTCTGCCCTGACCAAATTTTCGTTGGATTTTGTGATGTGTCTGTGATGATAAAAAGTGATGTTAAATTTGTAGTGAGTGCTCGTTTCAGTTTTTGGTTAGGAGTGGATGATTGTATATTTGTGTGTGTTTGAGAAATTAGTATGCCCCAGCTGAGTAGGAATCATCATCTGGATTATTCCTATTCCTCTTAGCTTTTCGGGCTTCTAGTGTTGATTCCATTTCTCTCTTGTCTGACCAGAAAAGACGTTGTTCATCTGCACTCTTGGCCCAGTTTACTGCAGAAGATCCCGGATGAACATTAAAACTTTTCAGATGGTATGCGACTCTATCACTCGAAAGTATAGTACATAGAATAAAATGACTCTATCGCTCTACTCGAGTAAAATTGATTTTAGAATACAGGCTCTGCACTGCATATTCTCACATTGGAGATCTGTATGCAGGCAGGCCTCAAAAAAATAGAAAAGAGAGAAATGTAAATTTCTCTCTGTTGGCGTTTCGTCCAGCTGTCAGAGTGGACTCCTCAGTAAGGCTCTGACAGCTTCCTTAGACGCCCGCCACTTCGAAGAGAAGCGGCATTTATGTGGTCTCGGCCTGCGTTTTTCTCTTGCAAGAGCGAACTCTAGCATAGAGAAAAAGGCAGGTCGCCACCTAGCGGACACTTATAAGAGCCAGTGTCAAAGTTTAGATGGTATGCGACTCTATCACTCGAAAGTATAGTACATAGAATAAAATGACTCTATCGCTCTACTCGAGTAAAATTGATTTTAGAATACAGGCTCTGCACTGCATATTCTCACATTGGAGATCTGTATGCAGGCAGGCCTCAAAAAAATAGAAAAGAGAGAAATGTAAATTTCTCTCTGTTGGCGTTTCGTCCAGCTGTCAGAGTGGACTCCTCAGTAAGGCTCTGACAGCTTCCTTAGACGCCCGCCACTTCGAAGAGAAGCGGCATTTATGTGGTCTCGGCCTGCGTTTTTCTCTTGCAAGAGCGAACTCTAGCATAGAGAAAAAGGCAGGTCGCCACCTAGCTTTATACTTTCGAGTGATAGAGTCGCATACCATCTAAACTTTGACACTGGCTCTTATAAGTGTCCGCTAGGTGGCGACCTGCCTTTTTCTCTATGCTAGAGTTCGCTCTTGCAAGAGAAAAACGCAGGCCGAGACCACATAAATGCCGCTTCTCTTCGAAGTGGCGGGCGTCTAAGGAAGCTGTCAGAGCCTTACTGAGGAGTCCACTCTGACAGCTGGACGAAACGCCAACAGAGAGAAATTTACATTTCTCTCTTTTCTATTTTTTTGAGGCCTGCCTGCATACAGATCTCCAATGTGAGAATATGCAGTGCAGAGCCTGTATTCTAAAATCAATTTTACTCGAGTAGAGCGATAGAGTCATTTTATTCTATGTACTATACTTTCGAGTGATAGAGTCGCATACCATCTAAACTTTGACACTGGCTCTTATAAGTGTCCGCTAGGTGGCGACCTGCCTTTTTCTCTATGCTAGAGTTCGCTCTTGCAAGAGAAAAACGCAGGCCGAGACCACATAAATGCCGCTTCTCTTCGAAGTGGCGGGCGTCTAAGGAAGCTGTCAGAGCCTTACTGAGGAGTCCACTCTGACAGCTGGACGAAACGCCAACAGAGAGAAATTTACATTTCTCTCTTTTCTATTTTTTTGAGGCCTGCCTGCATACAGATCTCCAATGTGAGAATATGCAGTGCAGAGCCTGTATTCTAAAATCAATTTTACTCGAGTAGAGCGATAGAGTCATTTTATTCTATGTATTAAAACTTTTCATCACCTCAAGTATTCCTGCCTTGCCATCATTGAAGGAAGCAACTGTAATGAAAATTCCGATCTCCAATACTGTGAGGCCACTAAAACTTTCCTTGGGGATGAGTTTCCAGATGGACTGGTTGAAACTTTCGTTGCTGTTCTGGGTAAAGCCTCCAACGCATCTCTCTAGCAGCTCTGCTTGAGTCAAGTCTTCGTAAATTGGCTTGATTGCTTCCATGATTGGCACAGGAATACTATCTTGATGGTGAAAATTTTTTAATTTCTTCTTGGCTTTGGAAACTTGCCATTTACACCAGCTGTCTGATCCTGGTGGACAAAGGTGGTGTCTTGGCTCTTTATCTGTTGATGATTTGTGATAAAGTGTCGCCCAGATGGCATTGGACATTTCATCAACAGAATGGTGATGGCGTCGGATGGCATTGTCATAATATTGTGTTAGTTGGGCAATCCTGTGAGCTGTCATACGGTTCTTTCCACCCAACCCTGCGCCATCAGACAGCTTTTGGCCAGCCAAAGTTTTCTTCATATTTCTAAGTCTGGTTCCCATCCTGTTCTGTACGTGTCCTACACATTCTTTCTTCTTGATGGAAAAATCCTCTCCATAAGGCTTAGCATCACAGAGAGCCTTATACACCTTTGAGTCGCCATCTCTGATGTAGTTTTTGTATTTGATACCGTGGATTGCCTCTGATCTTCGAAACATTTCCACGATACCATCTACTTCCATTTTTCCTGAACTTCCTTGATGATTGGCAGAGCACTGGTCTTGAAGTTCTTCTAGCTACTCTCTGTACTCTTCAGTGTCTTCTTCTGGATGCGCTTCACAAACTTGCAAAACGATTGTTTTGGTGCCACATCAATTACTTTGCCATTGCTGTTCCGGATCAATGTTGACACTCCTTGGAGGGAAGAAAATCCTCGTTTCCTCCAAGATCCATCACCAGAAACCGTGTCACAGCAATTCTCTTGATTCTTACCTGTGTTGCAGCCTTCTTGCATAGCTGCTTTCATTGACTTATTAGCTACCTTTTGACTTGCAATTTTTAATTCATGATTTATTGAACCAAAATAACTATGAGCAACTGGTGGTAAAAAGTCCATGATTCCACAAAAGGTTTTCAAACCAGTGTATCCATGACCAAGAGCTCTCATAGCCAATACAACTCGTTTATTAATTTGAAAGGCATTACGCTTTCGACCAATCTGTCTGCTCGAGTCAATGGAAGCAGCTTTGTGGCAATTAGTGCAAATGATGGATAAAATTTAAATTCTTGCCTGGTAAAAGTAAGGAAGTGTCATAAATCCTATATTGTATAGGACCAGCTTCTACATAATTTAATTTTAATTTTTGCCTGGACCTCGATACAGGAATTTCTGGTTCTACAAACTGCGTAGCTGATGTACCTGATGTGGATGGTTGCATAGTGCTTGTTGTTGGAGATCTTGCACTAGATGTTGAAGGAAGTGGCATTTCTCTCTCTGGTGGTGTAGGCGATGAAGGATCTTCTTCAGATGGTGCTTCATTTCTTGAAGATGGAATAGGTGTTGGCGATGGTCCACTTTTATAAAAAATCCTTTATCTCTTCTTCTTTCGTCCAAACCTGTGTTTTCCATGTGCAGATGAGCCTAACTTTCTTCTTCTTGAACGACTCATCTTATTGTTTTTTATAAATCTTTAAATTTCACTTCACAATAATACACTTTTTTATAACCTTGATTTGAAACTAAATAAAATATTTAAACAATTTTCAGTAAAAATTATTAGTTTATAACAATAATTTTAACTGAAGAACTGAATATTATTTAGTTAAACAATCACTGATAATTATAAATAGCAACTTTAACAACCTGCTAGTCGTATGGTAAAGCAAAATTCTACTTAGAGTGCCGTTCACTGTGAATACCATTGTAAGATCCAACGATTGATTGAATATATTATTTGTCAATCGAATATGTTTGCTGAGTGGTTGCTTTTCGTGTAGTATACTGTATGACTGTAAATGAGAGCGCTGACAGTGTGATTGTTGTTGCGTACGCCTCGAGTGTAGGAATGAAGATGCTGACATTGTATGTATTGCAGTACACCAGTTTCGCGAGCTGGTTGAGCAACGGTAAGCGTAAGTTTTAATCTGGAAAGAGCAGTCAGCATTTTATACTGTAAGCATTTTATACTGTATTCATGTGTATCTCTGTGTATCCGCTGTGTGTGGAATGAGGCAGCGGTAACAGTTGACCATGCCCAGGAATCTTCTCAGTGCCTCGATGGTTGTTAGTTGTGGATAATCATGAATTGCCTTCACCTTCTCTGGGTTAGGCTTGAAACCATCTGGCATAATTAAGTGTCCCAGAAAACGATTTCTGAGACACCGAGTGTGCATTTTTCCAGGTTGACCTGCAGCTCGAATTCGTCCAGCGGTTTGAGCACTGTGTCCAGATGTTTCCTGTGTTCCTCCATTGTTTTTGAGGCGATAAGGATGTCGTCCAGGTAGACGAAAACAAAGTTTAAATGTCCGAGCGCTAAATTAATGTAGCGTTGGAATATCTGGCTCGCGTTCCGAAAACCGAACTTCATAACCAGGAACTCGAAGAGGCCGAACGGCGTGATGACGGCCGTCTTTGGAATGTCGTCCGGTGCGAGCGGTATAAGATAAGCTTGCCGAAGATCCAGGGATGATAAAACCTCCTTGTCGTGGAGGAACGCCATGCAGTCTTCTATGCGAGGAACTGGATAGCGGTCCGGCCTGGTGACGTTGTTGAGCTTCCTGTAGTCTCCGCAGGGCCGCCAGTCGCCGTTCTTCTTCGGAACCATACGTAGAGGGCTGGCCCAAGGACTGTCCGAGGGTCGGCAGATGCCGAGGTCGCATCATCTCTTGAATTCCTTGTTGGCTGCCTTCAGCTTGGGGGGTGAGAGTGGACGCGCCCGCTGTGAAATCGGCGGTCCCGTCGTCATGATGTGGTGCATCACGTTGCGTTTTTTTGGGACGTTGAATTGATCGGGTCCGAACACTCGCGGGTACTTGCTGACGATGTCCGTGAAGTGGTGCCCTGGCGCCAAAAGAGAGACTTGGAGTGCGTTGACCTCTCTGACGAATGCTGTTGCCGTGATCAGCTGCTTTGCGTCGACCAGCTTGCGGTTTTTCAGATCCGGCAAAAGGTGGTGAGCGGATAGCAGATCTGCGCCGATGATTGAGTGAGACACGTCTGCGACGGTGAAGTTCCAGGCGATGCGTTGATTGAGGCCAAGGTCCAGTTCGAGGCGAGTGACTCCGTAGATGGCGATTGGAGTGCCGTTGACTGCGAATAACTTGAGCTTGGCTGGTGCGCGACTGTCGTCCGGTGGCCTTGGTAGAACTGAAATGTCGGCCCCTGTGTTGACGAGGAAGATTAGCTCTGTCTTCCTCTCCTTGATGTGAAGACGTGGTGTCAAGGTTGCCGGCGCGGCTGTCTTTGCGACGGCGGGGTGCTTTAGTTTTCCGAGCTTGAGTCCGAGTCCTTGGCTGGTGCGCCTCTGACTTTGTATGTGTCGTGTGGTCCTCGTACCCAATCGCGGGGTGGGGCGCAGTTTCAGTAGCATCTCGGTTCCTCGAGTGGACTGGCTGGTGTGGCATCCCGTGATCTCGACTTGGATCTGGCCTGATGCCTTTGCTTGTACTGTTGGGATGTACTTCCGTAAATCACTAACATGGACTTTGGCTATCTTCCGGCCCCTCCCGCCCTCCGTTTCCAGTTCATATACCAGGGGTGATATTTTCTTTATTATTTTGAAGGGGCCCTCGTACTTTGGCGCGAGCTTAGCTGCGAAGTGCGCAGCTGCATTCGACAGCTAGTGCGCTTTCCGTAATATCAAGTCTCCTTCTGAAAACTCTGCAAACTTGTCTCGGGCCTTGTCTCTGGACTTCGAGCGGTGTCTGGAACGGCTCCTCGCCGGTCGAAGATTGGCGAGTGATCTCTTAATCGCTGCAAGGCTGCTCTCTAAGGCGCTCTGAGATGACGTGGCGACCGGCGCAGCTGACGGGATTGTGACGCTCGAGGCGGCAGCCGCGTTGTTGGCTGGGCCCGTTGTCGAGTGCCATGACCTGAGATGAGTTCAGGAGGTCGAAAACCTGGTCGGCAACGGCAGCGAGCTGCGACTCTTCGGTGATGCCCAGAAGTGCGATGGCGACCTGCGGGGGAATTTTCGTTCTCCAGTACTCGATGGTCGTGGCGTGTGCCACTCTGTCTTTTCCCAGAGCGAGCATTTCTGCTAGGAGCTGGCATGGCCTCTTGTTTCCCATGAATGCTCCGGCGAACAAACGTTTGATTTGTTGTTAAGCGCTTTCTGCATATTTGTCGAGGAGTGGCGTTCTCAACTCTAAAAGAGTCTTCCAGTTGGATGAACCAGCCGGCCGGATCATGCTTGTAGAACGTCCAAAACGTAATGTTGCGCGTGCTGGCGAATACTGAAGAGTTGTTTGGCGGTGCCAGTGGGTTCGCCATGCCGAGCTGCTGCTCGGTTGATGCTGAATTTAACGGACCTAGCGTGGCCATGCTGGGCGTCGCTGTGCCTGATCGCTGGTGCTCCTGGCTCCAAAACGTGTTGTTGATAAGCCCTGGCGTGGCCTGAGGTGCCAGCGAGGGAGTCAATCTTTTGGTAGTTGTTTTTCTACGAATGGAGGCGATCATGGATCTCTTGCAGTTTTTGTTCCTGTACTTCCTGTTGGTTTCGCATCTGTGCCTCCTGGGCTTCCTGCTGTCCGCGAAAACAGGCCTTCTGCGCTTCTTGCTGTCTGCGAATCTGGGCTTGCAGTTGGTCAACTTGACTCCTGAGGCTGGTGACTTTTGCCGTGGGCGCCTTGCTTGTGAGTGGCTGGAGACGCTCCCTGGTCTGTGTCGGGTCGATCCACAGTGCTAATGGGGTAGTTGAAGTCGATGGGTTTTGTCGATCCGCGTGCTCGGGCTGGTCGCTGTGTACCATGTTTGGTAGCGTAAAGAGCCCTTCCATAGCTCCTGCGTTAATGTAGGTTGGGTGTTGTTGCCCGTATTTGTGTTAACCTCCTCGGTGGGGCTCTGCTCCTGGTTGTCCGTACTTCTCGGCGAGTGCAGTAAGGTCATGTTGTCAGTCTCATGGATCGTGTTTGGTTCGGATTGTTCTTTGCGGCGTTGATTGGGAGGAGGGTGCGGTGGTCGGGAAATGGTTCTACCGAATCTCAGCACAAGCTCCTCGTTTATGTTGTTCATAGAACGCACCGCGGCCGATGGTGCGGCTGGTCAAACCAATCCGAAGTGGACTGAGACGCTGTTTGCGTTCGAGCCGGCGCAGCTGCCCTGGTCGTTCTCTGTTTCGTCCGTGTGCACCCCCGTTGCAGCTAACAAGCTAGTGGGCCGTGCGTGACTACACCGGGTAAGACCGGACGATGCGTGCCGCTCGAAGTTGTGACGACGGCCAATTTCTTCGAAAGACTGGAACGAATTGATAACGCACCAATACATGGTAATAGAGTGACAACCGGTAAGTTACCAACCGAAACTCAGTTACCGACAGTGGGTAACAGTACTCTACCACGGGTAACACGTCCATACTTACCGATAGAAAAGTCACGAGAGGGCGCCACAAGCCTCACCATGCCTCGATCATAGAGAAATCTACATTACCGACAGCAAGCCCTGCCTTACCATCGAAATTGTGCTTGCCACCTCTTACTGATACATGTATTCCTAGTACGTAAGCAGCATTTAGCGCAACTAGATTATAAGAAATCGCAAGTATATAATCAGACCGCGAGCCTACCTCCCAACTCCCCTTCACCACCCACATTCCTCCTCTCCAATAGTCCCGATACATATATATATTTTTCTATATCCGAACCTCTCACAATAACATATTATCCTGATATCTCCGCAATAGTTCCTCGTAGCATTAAGCATATGTAATCGTATATATTCACTGTATACTTTAGTATTAAGCTTCAGCTTCGTCTCAAGACGTATATGTACGCTCTGCTAATATTATGTTCGCGTGATAGCAATGTACCCGCTACAGGCCCTATAATCTCAACTGTAGAAATAAGTATATGTACACCAAGTAAAGTAGACATCTCCTCGCATCACATGTAATCCTAATACAATAGCCGCAATCTCCGCGTCGAAAGTCGCGGATGAGAAACCAAGACGCGACGAAATTGTAATCAACACTTCTTAGAAGTATTTTTCGCCTAAAAGCCAACAATGTATATCCATTCAATATCGATTCCTTTGTAAAATAATTCCATTGTAACTCGAGGGATACTACAGTTACTCGAGCGCAGCTATCGCCTCAGTTCAAATATTATGTGACGCATGATCCGAAACTCATCGCGAGTCGTCATCACGCTTACATCACCCGCGGATAGTCAAAACGACGTCAACAACAACTCCCACCAAGTACAATCTACGCAGCAACAAGCCACACCTTCAACCAACCAGAAACAGATGATAAAGCCAACAGCCAATCATGAGGGGTCTCCCCGCCACAGCACATCAGCCCCACTCCGTAATCGCGAAGTCGACGAGTCTCCGGACGAGCGAACTGAGCCACAGTTCACAACGAGAGTCGAAGCCAGCAACAGCTCCTCTCTCCTGCAACAACTCTGAACTTTCAAATTTTTAATGAAATCTATTTTACTTGGAACATAAATTCAGTTGCATTCACTTCTTTACGCGACCCGGATACCTTGAACTTTACTCGCGAGCACGACAGCATTGGGTCAACGACGGGACTCTCCACCCAGGATCTGGAGAGTGGTGACAGCAGCCTTTAATATTCCAGAGGACGACGTTAGCAGATTGTCATCCTCTTTTTCCTGTTCCACACGACGTCCGAGAAGTCCACCACAGGCCCGACGGGCTACCCTTTCGGATCTGCTCAACGCCAAGCCGACCTCCACGCAGCTTCCTTCGACAAGTTAAGTCTCTTTTACTTGATATTCTTCCTCTCCTTCGCGTAGAAAATTCAATTTTGCTGGATATCTTAGCTCCCTTCCGCGCAGTGTATTCGATTCGGTAAATATACGTCCCAACTGTGAGACGTGACAAAGTGCGCAGAGCGCGAGAATTGAATGTTGCGAGCTGAAAAACCTGCTGGCGTCGAGATGCGGTGACCTCGCAACTACAACCTGTTTCGTACTTGTGCACTCCCGTTGCAGCTAACAAGCTAGTGGGCCGTGCGTGACTACACCTGTTGCGGCTGGTCGGTTAGAGTAACTCGAGGCGGGAGGGTTACGCGAATTGCAACGCGACCGAGATAGTTGAGGGTTGCGAAGGCAGGGGTTTCATCGAGTGTGAGATGGAAGAGTGCGCGTACCTGTTGGTTTGGATTGTTTTTTTTTAAAGGATGCGGTAAATCAGGAACCGCTAGCGCTCCGGACTGAGCGAGTGGGCTGTGGCGGCCAGTAGGGCCCTGTGCAGCTAACAAGCTAGAGGGCTGCGGTAGTGACCCTAGTTGGTGCTGTGGCGGCTCGCTCGCCTGTCTCGGTAGCGTGAGACTCGCACGTCATGGCCCCGCAACTTCTCCAGGGCCGTTCACACCTCCTGTGCAGCTAACAAGCTAGGGGACCGTCTGATACGGTTCCCTGACGAATGCTAGGCCTCGCTCGTATTGTTTGCGGTGCAAGGTCGAGATCGGTGATCCTCGGAGTTGGTCAATCTGGAGAAAGTCGAGTAAAATTCGTATTTGGTTTTTACGTGTGTGCGCGAGGTGCGATGGTGTCGCTTCGTAGCCTCGCCAGCTGGACCTATCAGTCACAGAGGCAGCAACAGAGGCTTCAGAGACAGAGGTCGAGGCAGAGGACAACATTCATCGCACAGCACGAAAGAGCAACACGAAGATTACGCGAGCGAGTCATGGTCAACGCAAGTATATACACCAGAGACAAATAAGGTAAATTTAGAAAGTGATTGTAACGGTAGCGAAAATTGAAAGAAAATCTTTTGGTTATTAGACAGCGGTTGTATCGATCACATTGTACGCGATGATAATTATTTTGAAAATTCTGTTATTTTGAAAAAACCGATAGATGTCAAATTACCTGACGGTAAAACGCTTAAAGCTACAAAAGTAGGAAATATACAAATTTATTTTGAAAATTATTATAGTAAAAAATATGTAAATCTAAAAAATGTTTATTTTGCAAAAGACATAAAGCAGCACATATTAAGTTTTTCAAAAATAACTGCAAGTAATACGATAGTAGCTAGAAATGATAGCGCGAAAATTTATAACAATAATAGAGAATTAATTGTAGTTGCAAATAAAGTAAATAATTTATATTATATAAAAGGTTTTCTAATGAATGAACAGAAAGAAAAATGTATAAATGCAGTAAAAATAACCGCGAAAGAAAAATGGCACAGAGCATTAGGTCATGTTAATTTTCAATACTTAAATAAATTAGTTAAAGAAAAATTAGTTGAGGGATTGCCAGATAAAATTAAAAACACTGATATGAAATGTGCAAATTGCATTCAAAGTAAAATGGCAAATGTACCATTTCAAAATAATCGAACAAAAACTTCTGAAATTTTAGAATTAATTCATACTGATTTAAATGAATCGTACCAAACGACTGGTTGTGGTGGAGAAAAATATTTCTTAACTTTTGTCGATGATTACAGTAAATGCACGCGAATATTTTGTATTAAACATAAGTCTGAAACTGCAAGTTGTTTTATAGAATTTGTAAATTTAGTTGAAAATAAGTTTAACAAAAGGGTTAAGAAAATACAGTGCGATAATGGCAAAGAATATTTGAATAAGGAGATTTACAATTTTATTAAGTATAAGGGAATAGAATTATTACCATGTCCACCGTACACACATGAATTGAATGGTGTAGCGGAAAGATACAATAGATGAGCAATGGACATAGGCAGATGCTTACAAAGAGAAGCAAATATAAATTGGCGATATTGGCCTGAAATTATTAAAACGGTAGCTTACTTGAAAAACCGCACTATAGCAAATACTGTAGAAAATAAAACTCCTTACAAAATATTCTTTGGCACAAAGCCAAACGTTAATCATTTGAAAATATATGGTAGTAAAGTTTTTGTCCGAATCCCAGAGGTCAAAAGACAAAGTAAATGGGATGACAAGGCAACAGTAGGAATATTAGTAGGTTATACAGAAAACGGTTACAGAGTTTTAGTAAATAACAAAGTCATTAACACGAGACATGTACAGGTTGTCGAAGAAGAAACAAAAATAATTTGTCTTAACGAATCAGATGAAAAGCATGAAAGTTGTGAATCGGAAAATTCTGAAAGCGATTCAGAAGAATATGATAGTGTTGTTAGCAACACAAATAAAAATTTATTTATCCCTACTTCTTCTCTCGAGAAAAGTAGAGATAATTTAATTACAGAAATCAATGAAAATGATATAAATAGTGAAAATGAAAACGAAATTAATTTGAAAGAACCGAGAAGGTCAAAAAGAAAGAAAAGTCCTGTAAATAGATACGGTGATCCTATAGCGCATTTTATTTATATTAATAACATTGATGCAAATGTACCTCATAAATTCGAGGAGGCGATAAATTCGAGCGAATCAAAACAGTGGAAAATAGCAATGAATTCAGAAATCGAAAGTTTAAAGAAAAATAAAACTTGGAAATTAGTAGATAAGCCATTAAACAAAAAAATCATTAATGGGTTTAAATGGGTATTTAAACGAAAAAACGATAATACCTATAAAGCCAGATTGGTAGTTCGCGGCTTTCAACAACGAGAATATATAGAAAACGTTTACTCACCCGTAGGAAAAATGCAAACACTTAAAATATTATTATCATATTGTTGTAAAAATGATTTGTTTATTGATCAAATGGATGTAGAAACAGCTTTTCTGAACGGTGAAGTAGTATCAGAGGTTTATGTAAATCAACCAGAAGGTTATGAAGTAGGAAATAACAAAGTCTGTAAATTGCAAAAAGCATTATATGGTTTACGAGAAAGCCCAAGAGCTTGGTATAATTGTTTTCATAAGTACATGGAAAAATTAAATTTCGTGAGAAGCAAACATGATGATTGTTTATATGTAAATAATGCAAGCAGAGATTCAATATATATACTAGTTTTCGTAGATGATTTATTAATCTGTTGTAAAAATAGAAATAAAATAAATGAAATAAAATCAAAATTAATGAAAATTTTGAAATGAAAGACTTAGGAAAAGTCAACCAATACATAGGAATAAACATTGATTATAATAAGAATGAAGGCATGACACTAAGCCAAACAAAATACATTGAATCTTTAGCTGCAAAGTATAATCTAGAAAATGCAAAATTGTATAACACTCCTATGGAGATGAGTCTAAAATTAGAAAAAGCAACTGAACAAAATGAGTCAATAAAGTATAGAAACTTAATAGGAGAATTATTTTATATAAGTACTGGTACGAGACCAGATATCTCATATAGTGTAAACTACTTGAGTAGATTCCAAAGTTGTTATAATGAAACTCATTTCAAATATGCTATGAGAGTATTAAAATATCTAGTGAATACCAAAGATCTAAAATTAACGTATTTTAATAATTTAAAATGTGATACACTAGATTGCATGGTAGACTCAGATTTTGCCGGAGACAATATAGATAGAAAATCCACAACTGGATATATTATAAGATATTATGTAAATCTGATTTACTGGAAAACAAATAAACAAAAAAATGTAACGAAATGTTCAACGTTTGCAGAATATACGGCTATGTCAGATGCAGTAACCGAAGTAATATTTGTAAAAAATCTGCTAAGTGAAATGTTTAAAGAAAAATTCAATGAAAGAATAAACATATACGAAGACAATTCAGATGCAATAGCGATTGCAAAGTTTGGAAATTATACAAAAAATTCAAAGCACATCGAAGTACAATATTACTACATTAATGAATATTATGAAAATGGAATAATCTATATTATAAAAATAAATTCAGAGTTAAATCTAGCTGATATATTAACAAAAAGTTTGAATAGAGAAAAGTTCACAAAACACAGAAAAGCATTAAATAGATTTGAAAATTACAAAAGCGACAAGACTGAATGTAAAAGCAAAGAATATAAATTTAAGGAGGTGTGTTGAATATTGTATAAATATTATACTCTTTGCTTGTTGTTCTACGAATTAATACTGGTCGCGCCATCTCTTGTATATATATATGATTTTGTACATCGAGACAAGCGCGACTCCGAAAACGCGAATACGCGAGTATGTAAACACACATATATAGATATACACTATAGAGAAGAGCGCTCGCATATACTGTACTCGCGCTCATTCTCTCTCTCTCGCTTGTAAGTCTCGGAAGGAGACAGTCGTGTTCGACGACACATCACACATTGTAATAAAGTTACTTATTATTAAAAACAACCTCACTAATTTTCCACCACTCCAACACTTTTAACTTATTTGAAATTTTTCTTGCGGGATTCTCCTCCCTGCACGTAAAGCCACACTGCAGCTGTGAAGGAGTCAACGTTTGAGCAGCTGACTTCACAACGGAAGATTACAGACAAAAGAAGAAACCTACAATGTATACAATACAATGTATACGACTTTGTAATGCGCCATCCACTGATGCATTCTGCAATTCCCATGCATTATTTTTTTATGAAGGCGCGACTACGAATGAACTCTTTTCTAGTATAATATTTACAACTTATTATTTTGAAAAAAAAGGAATCATTTGAAAATGTCGAAACATTTTACTTGGAATTTTAAGAGTTTTTTTTATGTACAACAGTATATAATAAAAAAAACTCTTAAAATTTTAAATATTTAATCTTAAGTACAATATTTTTAAAAATAGTAATCGTCTAGTTGAATTGACTATAAAATTTAAATAAATTTTTGAAGATTAAATAATAAAATGTATACCGTCACCGTGATAACAAGTAGCCTTGATTTTGTAGAATTAAATAAATATTAAAGTTTTTAAACTGAATTTAAACTTTGCATATATCAAAGCACATTCAAAATAATTTTGTAAGCAACACTCTATTCTACTGATGACGAGAAAAACTGTCAAGTCAGTTATAGGTTAATCTTGCTTAAGAAAATAATGTTCAGCAAACAAACAACTATTCATCGAACTATCATTTAAAAATTAAAAATTAAAAATATTAAAATTAAAAATTCGCTCCAAAACAAAAGCAGTTACGAATAAGCGGGGTAAACACCACTGTAGCAATTCATTATTGGCGATCGTTCGTTTGCTCTGCAATCTTTGAACTGTAAGCAGTTGCCTGAGAGCATATTTTTCGAAACTGTCATTATTATAGAGAAAATTCAACAATAATTTTTCGATAAAAAAATTTTCACAAGAAAAACAACATTTAATTAAAAATAGTTAATAAATAAATTATATTTAATATTTATTTGTGAATAAAATGTGAATAAAATAATTTACGAAAAATAATTGTAATTTATAAATCAAGTTTATATTGTGACATGGTGGGTCGACCGTCCTGTTGGAGGCCTTGCACCTCGTGATTATACATAACAAAGGTCGAATGACTTTTTCAGACTTGAAAAAGTATATATGAACTTTAAGAACTTTTATCCAGTGCAATCAAATTTTATGTTTAAGAAGTATTTCTGTCGTAACATTTACTCATCTATTCCACCTTTAAAATTTTTATACTATCTCTGTAAGTTGTGGGCTAAACCACTTGTATGGTCTTTTTACCTTTTAGAAATCAGAACATGTATTTCCATTGAGAAAACAACGCTCAACCCATATTTTGGAAATTTTCTGTACATTGGGCACACTGAAAATTGAAAATAACTATGTTTTCATTAAACATACCAATCAGAGGGATATCATGAGAAATTTCAAGTTTATCGTATCGACTAATTTCAAAATAATTATCATATAATGCATTCAAAATTGAATAGCTCAAAATTGGTCTAAACGATTTTCAGGTACATCTACCTGAAAATTTAGACACTAAAGGTATGAAGTCAACAGTGTAAGTATTTATGTGAAATTCAAAATTATAAGTTCGTAGACAAGGTTAATTTCATGCAAGGTTAATTTCATGCAAGTTTCTATTTTTCCATGTACAAGCTAGTGAAAGTGTTGTATTTTCATCGTTTAAGTTCGAAGAATTAATATACACAAGTTTTAGATTTTATTTTTATTTTTCTGTACATTACTTACAGTGATAAATAAGGTGATTCAGTAAAGACTACTGTTTATAATTTTTTTTTACGACAAGTTCATCGCATCAGTATCTGTAACAGAGAAAGAATAATAAAACATACGTATCTGACAGAGTGAAAACCATTCATAGTATTTTGATCCTAATGCCATATTTTCTGTAAATGCATTTTTTCACTTGAAACTTTTTGCAAGTTCTAGATTAAACGTAATTAAGCGTAGTATAAATTTTAGGGGTTTTTATTGTTAGTTTGCATTGTTAGTCATTCGGACAAATGCAAGGGTCGCAGTTGTAAGGTGTGTGGCAAGGCGCAAACGCTCTTCTGCATAACGACAAGAAGAGCGGACATTCCAGCAACGATTCCGACACCGAGAAGAAGGCGTGACAAGGCATAGGAATTTATAGCACGCTGACTAGGGCTCTCCAATCGCAGTTCATGATGTGCTATGGTTCAAGCTATAGACGCTCACGGCGTATCCATCGAAGCTCGGACGCTTCTCGATACGTGTGCAATTTCATTACCACGGAATTGGCCAACAAATTCCGATTACCTTCCAAGGCGTGTTCTGTATCCATCGGGGCGATCAAAGGAATCAACACTAGGGCCGATAGGTGTGTAGATGTTCGGTTCAAGTCGATGCATTCCGGTTTTCAGAAGGAGTTAGCATTCTTCGTTGTTCCCCAGATCGCTTGTTTCATTCCAGAGAAGCTATTTCCACGCGAGGTGGTGAAACTCCCCAAGAATGTCTGTCTAGCCGACCCCGAGTTCCACCGCCCGAGACCGATCAACATGTTGATTGGTTCGGGAGCAACGATGTCCATGCTCTCAGTAGGACAAATCGATCTATCTCAGGACGGTTCGGAACTATATCTCCAGAAAACCCAGTTAGGCTGGTTCATAGTAGGCGGAATCGACACGGATCGATTCCACGGTTTTATGCCACTTAACTCGTCTAGAAAGGTAGATCTATAGGTTCTGGGAAATCGAGGATGCTGGCCAGCGAACATCGTCTCACCCGTCCAAAAACTACCCGGATTGAGGAAGGGGCTTTGTCTTCTTACTCAGTCCGCGTCTGATGTTACGATCCTCTTGCAGTTCTCGTGTTACTAGAAGTTGCTTTGAGTCCTTTGGCTTTGTTTGCGTTGGTTTCTATCTGCCAGATCGCGTCGAACCAGTTAGATCCCCGTCCAGGAGAAGGCTGCCACCGAAGTTCGTGTCTTCAAGTCGATCCAGCAGGAGGCGTTCGCCGACGTCATTACCTGTCAGCCCCAGGAGAAAGAGGTAAAGAGTGTTTGGGCGCCGATGGAGTCGTCCACGATGGGGGTCGCCTCAAACACGCGGACATCCCCATTACCAGCAAACACCCGATCCTATTACCTTCTTCTCATCCAATCACTAGTCTGATCATCCGCACAGCCCATGAAGATAATCTTCATTCCGGTACCCAAGATACTCTGTTCTCACTAAGGCAGCCTTTCTGGCTGCTCGACGGGAAGAGTCAGGTTCGATGCGTAATCCGTAAGTGTGTCACTTGCGTAAGACACAAACTAGACTCCTCTCATTGTAAGATGGCTGCGTCACCACCTGCGCACGTTGTAGAATCCGGAGCGTTTTCTCACGTAGGCGTTGATTAAGTAGGGCCCATCATCATCAAGGAAAAGAACACTGTAACCGAACGACACTCAAGGCGTATGGGTGCGTTTTTGTGTGCATGGCCACTAAGGCCATGAACATCGAAATCGTCAGCGAATTGACGACCGACGCATTTTTTGCGGTTTTTAATCGTTTTATAGGGTGTAAGGGCATTCCTGCCCACATCTACTCCGACAACGGAACAAATTTCGTGGGTGCTAACAATAGGCTCCTCGAAATTTCGACTTTCCTCCAGTCGAAGGCGTTCTGATCCCGGATCGAACCATTCTCGTTATCTGTCAACGTCAGTGGCACTTTAATCCACCTTTGTCTCCCCCACTTTGGCGGTCTCTGGGAGGCCGCGGTGAAATCGTATAAACACCACCACCTCAGAGTTCTCAACGGCAAGTTGCTCACGTTCGAATAGCTTAATACGCTCTCCATCGAGGGGATCCTCAATTCCCGTCCGCTTTGGTCGATTTCCTCCGATCCCAACGATCCCATCGCGTTAATATCCGCGCAGGTCCTGATAAGCAAACCCATCCGTTCTCTTCCAAATATAGATTCACCTACTGTTCCAGCTGATCATCGCTCTGCCTGGAGAGTCATCACCAGGGCCCGAGATGAATTCTGGAGCTGCTGGCACTTGGAATATCTCCACGAGCTCCAGACTGGCCAGAAATGGCTCAACTCCACTGACGGGATGAGGATAGGACGGGTCGTCCTCCTCATGTATCCAAACCAACCGTGTACTAACAGGTGTCGTCATCGAGGTGCACCCTGGGGACGACGGCCTCGTTAGGGTCGCCACCGTCAGGACAGCGAAGGGGACGTTGAAGCGCAAGATCACCCAACTCTGTCCACTTCCAGTTTCGTCGTCCGAAGAATAATTAATTGATCTCGGGTACACGTACAGCCACACATATATACACATGTTCCAATTGCTCGTTCCGGCGGAAAACGACATGTCGCGGGGCATGAGGCTCCATTTTATGCGCCCGGCGCTAGCGAGCGGAGACACGTAGACTGCGCATGCGTTGCGGCGCCGTCAACCTCGTGGCGACGCTATGAGCACGCGCTCGTCTCGTCCAATTTATCTCAAGCTTCTAAGCTAGCAACTTCGTAAGCAACAAGCCTCGCTCAAAGACAAAGGAATTGCTTCCATCTACGTATCGTCGTTACCGTCGTCGTCTTGTGCCGGGCTATTGTGTTGGTGCCTCTCTCTCTCTCTCTCTCTCTCTCTCTCTCTCTCTCTCTCTCTTTCTCTCTCTCTGAACTGAAACTAACACGATCTCCCTCGCTCTCGATCTCAAGCTCTCTCGATCTAATCTTCCTTTCTTTCTCTCGTCTCGAGCGTCTTCGCGACCTTCTCCGCGTGCATTGATTTCGCGCGCGTTCGTCCGGAGTATTTGGTGCGAAGCACGAACATACATTCACTTATGTCAGCCGGGTTCTGGACGCCGACCCGGCAAAATAAACATTTCATATGTTTCTCTCAACCGAAAGTGATGTTTAAGTTCCCGTTCCCACCGTTCTTCCCAAAGAAATCCCAACCAGCAAACGCCTCTTAACATAGGCTTTTGTCCGACAATTGATAATCTTAATAATTTTGTAATTTTATAAAACGTAACCATAATAAATGTTACGACAGCAATACTTTTTAAACATAAAATTTGATTACAGTGGATAAAAGTTCTTAAAGTTCATATGTTGAGTTCTTCCGGCATTTCTTATAAAGAATTCTTGATTCAATATATTTTTCCACTTCACTAATTTCACTTCGTCACAGGAACCTTCTTTTTTGCTGATAGATATTCTAGCTATTGTCTAGTATATATACAAAATACAATATTCACCAATGACTTACCTCTCATATTCTTAATACTTCACTAACTTGTCGCAAGAAAATTTTTGCTTATATAAACTGAATATTCTATAGAAACTTTCTTCGATTCTTCAACCAAGAAAATAACACACTTTCACTAGCTATTTATAAGGATCCCTTTCGATGTACAGCCTGAGAGTCTACCTCCCAGGAGACGATAGCAAAAGTTACATATCCACTTTAACAACGTAGAAACTTTCTTAAAAGATGAATCACCTCTATTAAAAATAATATCCACATTTTCAAATAATTTTTTCTCTCTTGTGAACATATCAACATTTTGAATTTAAAAAGACACTACACTATCCATTTGTAAATTCTTCGTAAGTTGTAAAAAAAGATTATGCTATTTATCAATGAAAGTCTAACAGTTTACCTCGGCAACTGTATTTGGTTTTTCATAAGTTTCAATATTATAATTTTAATTTCAGATATTTACTTTTTAGCACTTATTTCAACTTCACATAATAATCGTTTTGATATTACTTTTCATAATTTTATTCTCGTTTAAAATAACACAATCACTTTCTGAATACAACTTATAATAAGTTAACTTTTTAACACTTTTTTATGGTACATTCTATCCGATCTGGATAGAGAAAGAGTCTATAATTCACAGCAAGAGGTGGATAGTCCTCCACAAGGAGACGATCCTCCATAAGAAAACAATCCTTCACACTAGCAGATGAATTACTTACCAAATAAAAATCTTCCGTTTGCACCAGGTATTTTTCTAACTTCTAATATAACCTCCCAAAAGTATCGGAAAAAGAAAAGAAAAACAAAGTATCAGTTTTCAAAACCTTGATTTATATTGTATATTAATAAATCACAATCATAACACTATATACTTATCTAATCTAATCATACACTATTAATCATGTTGATCATTATATACGAAATTGACTTATTTCTCACTGATTTAAAATATTAAACTTATGATATGTTTCACACGATCACACTATTTTATAATAATATGTTAAATTATTAATTAGTTTGTGAACTCTGTCGATCTCTCCGATGTAAATTTGGTAGGAAAAAGGTGAAAAATCTAACACCATTTTTTCCTTTTTCAACGTTTCGGTGAATATTGTCACCCTCTTTAGGAAACTGTTGATTTTATTAATAAATAAAAATAAATTAATAAACAGAAAATATAAATTAATAAGCAAATGTACCGATGGACAAATCTATCTTACATGTAAAAGACGCACAACAATTATGAGTCATTTGAATGTTCTCTTTCCCGGCCAGTCGTGGCGGGAGAAAGAGGAGCGGGAAGCGACAATACGATGTTATGATTCCGGCTTCCTCAGCTACTGTATCGATAATGAGAATACAATAGGATTAGCCGGTGCTTTTATATCGGCGAGGAGTGTCGCAAATTTTCGAGCAGTGTGTTTACAATGACGTCACACTTGTCACTCTCTCACATATGTATATTAAGCGATAAACGATAAACGATATATTAAGTGTGTGTACACAGTTATTGAGTTTTTGTATGTCCTCCATTTTATTAATGCCATTTTCCTGCACTTGTATATGTAACATTTCAGAAACTAACCTTTTATTTAAATTGCATTCTTTGTCTTTAATATTTATTTTCTCAAAATTAAAATTATGTTTGAATTTATTGCTGTGGTCATTAATTACATTATCCTTTAATTTCTTATGCTCCTCAATACGTGTACGCACACTCCTCTTAGTTAGTCCCACAATCATTGCAATGCAACTTATACACAACATTTTTCTCTAACTGTTTCTCTTTTTTATCCTTTCCTTTGATTATAATATTACACATACGGTTGTGTATTTTCGGAACAGTTGTAATAGTTTCGGAACAATTTTGTTTTAGAGAATGTTGCATTTGTTCGTAAAACCCTTTAACGTAGGGTATCGTAACGATGTGATTTTGAACATTTCATCTTATTTTGTCTATCCGTTTGTGTACGTAAAGTCAACAGGATAATTGTTCTCAGCTAGTAATTTTTTAACAATATTTATGTTCTTGTGAAAACAGAATTTTTTAATTATGAGAAAACAAGAATTGAAGACAAAAAATGCAATTTAAATAAAAGGTTAGTTTCTGAAATGTTACATATACACATACAGGAAAACGGCATTAATAAAATGGAGGATACACAAAAACTCAATAACGTGTACACACACTTAATATATCGTTTGAAAAGCAAAAACGAATCATAGACGATCCTGATGTATACATATGCGAGAGAGTGACAAGTGTGACGTCATTGTAAACACACTGCTCGAAAATTTGCGAGACTCCTCGCCGATATAAAAGTGCCGGCTAATCCTATTGTATTCTCATTATCGATACATTAGCTGAGGAAGTCTGAATCATAACATCGTATTGTCGCTTCCCGCTCCTTCTTCCCCCGCCACGACTGGCCGGGAAAGAGAACATTCGATTGACTCATTGTTGTGCGTCTTTTACATGTAAGAAAGATTTGTCCATCAGTACATTTGTTTATTAATTTATATTTTCTGTTTATTAATTTATTTTTATTTATTAATAAAATCAACAGTTTCCTGAAGAGGGTGACAATGTTCACCGAAACATTGAAAAAGGAAAAAATGTTGTAAGATTTTTTCACCTTTTTCCTACCAAATTTACCTCGGAGAGATCGACAGAGTTCACAAACATTACTAAAACACCGAGGGATAAAGTCATCTAAATACAGTGTATTAAACTTATTCACACATATGTTAAATTATTAATTAAAATATTCACGTTGATTTATATTATTACAGAAATACGTAGAGCTGACGTAACCGGAAGAATTGTTCAGTTTTCATTCTTCTCTCTTGATGAGAATCGAGGGACCCGAACTTTCATTTTACAATATCTGTTGATAGAAGCAATTTCAGAAAATGTGACCCTGATGTGGTTTTGTTAGTTTCGTCTCAAGCTTTCGTTTGAGTATTTCGTTTGAGCATTTCTATATGACAAATAATGCTGTCAAAGTGAAGAAAACCGTAAGTCGAGTTTCGAACAATGCCTACGAGATGTATAATGATAGGGTCTGGCTAGCGCCCGGCGGCGGCGTACATAATCACGTACCTTATATATTTGCCATCGTTGCGCTACCGCGCTCCTTGATGTATCCATTTAAAAATGGATAACTAAATATATGAACTTTAACAACTTTCATCCAGTGTAATCAAATTTTATGTTTAAAAAGTGTGTATGTCGTAACATTTATTATGATCACGTATTAATGAATTATTTATAAGAAATACCGGAAGCACGCAATTGATAAGTATAATAAATCTATCCGTTTAATAATGGATCACTAAATATATGAACTTTAACAATGTTTATCCGGTGTTATCAAATTGTATGTTTAAAAGGTGATTCTGTGATAACATTTATTATGGTTACGTACTCTAAAATTAGAAAATTAAAAATTAAGAAAAATTACAATCGCAAATGTTCATAAGTACTACCTGCAGGACAAAGTTTGATAATTATTAAGATTAGGTGCTTAAAATAATGAAAGATTAAAGCTTTCAAAATGTAAAAACTAAAATCTGATCCAGCGGATAAACCTGAGACTTGTTAAGAAATCTCTGTACTAATTTACTTAATAAAAAATTAGTTCTTTTCAATATCCAGCGAGGACGAAGTACAACCAGCTTCCAGAATACAGATGAGCGTACCTTTCTTTTTAGGGAAGTATATTATCTGCTACATAAAAGGTAAAAAAAGCGCATGAGTTGTCAGTCGAAAGGATAACATGAGAAATTTGAGGTCGATACCATTGACCAGTTTTGAATATTATAATTTTCAAACTTGTAAATGTTAATATTTCAAAACTGGTCAATGGTATCAACTTAAAATTTTTTATGGTATCTTTTTGACTAATGCGCTTGACAACTATAATTCTATAGCTCATGTGTACTTTTTATCTTTTATACAAACTCAAAACTGATAAATATTTTTCTACCAAATTTTCAAAAAATCGAGAATTTTAAATATTTTAACAAGACTAAACTTGTGGAAGGAATTGTTCTACGACGCTTCAGTAGTTTCATGAGAAATCTGACTGAAAACACGACATAAAAACAGTTTTTTTCTCAAGAGTTATTCATTTATTTTTGTAAAATATTAACTTTTCTGTGTGTGATTTTACATTATTATTAAACTTAATGTGTCAAAGTAAAGGCATTCAACAAATTTGAATTTGCCACCCGAATATGTTGCGCCGTCTTGCCCAATGTCGGGTCGGGAATGAAGGTTGGTATGTGATCGGTATAGTAGAATTTTCTGAGAAGCAGCCAAACAGGTGTTTTTCATCCAACCTTCAAGTCACTAGATCAGTGCAGTTTGTCTGCTAGCAACTGTAACTATTAAGTGCTTAATAACCTCAATGGTGTTTTTAAGTATAAGAGCTTCTACAGAGTACAGTAATTATTCAGATAAGTATTGAAAACTAATAAGTTATAATTAATCCGTAAAGAGATTCTTTGTTTCTTTATTTTTTGCTTTTAGGTGTACGGGTCCAAGACAAAAAGATGGGCCCAATTATTCTGACTAACTGGCGTATTATTTTGCATGCTTTCTAACAACTTGAAATATTTTTGATGATGGTTAGTTCTGCACGTAATTGTAATCAGTAGTATAATTTGATTATGAATAGGTAACGATAACTTTTATTTTATTTTCAGCTTCTATATACTATTATCACACAGCATGATGTACGCGTGTCACCAAATATGCTTTATTGCATGTACCAAAAACAAATCAAGGTATGCTGGATAGTTTCTGTAAGTATATCTGAGTTTATTTGTATGATTTACATCAGAAACTTTAAATGCATTTTACTCGGATTTAATTTTTTCATGATTTTTTTTACTTGCCGCAGGTTTTCACAGCAATAGGTGGACCAAATGGGTTTAAATTTTGGAAAAATCTAAACAGTCACTTAATGCTTATTTTTTATGCAGAAAAATAATGTGTAATACTTATATTTCAAAGGAAAAGTATAATTTTTAATGTAACTATATATGTTAATTTTTTACAGCATTAATGATTTTTCTTTTTTTTCAGGTTTTAACCCTGTCATAACCCCTTAATAAAAGCTTTGTGTACTTATAATAAGTTAATAATTATTATTATATGTTACTTTAAAACAAAAAGCTGAGTGGAAAAATTTGTACAAATACAAAAGAACAATAGTAGTATACGCTTCATAAAAATTCTATGTATACTTAATAAGATAATAATTATTATACCCTGTTGAAAATAATAACGTCATTTCATAACGTTAAATAACGATAAATAATGAGTGATGCTACAATTTGGCACCTTTTATGACGTCTTTTTCTGACATCATTTAACGTAAATTAACGTTATTTACATCCGGAGAAATGATTGGTAACTTAAAATAACGTTATTTTCGATTGCGTTTAAATCATAAAATAACGTTATTTTACGCGTTTCGAATATGCGGCTTGGGTAATAACGTTATTTTTAAACATTTCCCTATTAAAAATAATAACGTAATTTCATAACGTCATTTCATTACGTTTAATAACGTTATGGGTGATGCTTCAAATTCGAACCTTTTATGACGTTATTTTGTATAACGTCATTTTTTGCCATTTCATTTTTTATTTATTTAAATATTAGTAATTACAATCGTTAGTATTATATTGTTATTGTAATATTTGCGCTTGTCGCTGTAAGTAATAATTAAGAAATTAAAGGAAAAAAGAAGAAAAAAAAATGACGTTATACAAAATAACGTCATAAAAGTTCCGAATTTGAAGCATCACCCATAACGTTATTAAACGTAATGAAAGGACGTTATTATTTTCAATAGGGATTTCCCTGTATGTACATAACGTTATTTAAAAATAACGTCATTTTCATGGTCAAATTTTCAAATACATAAAATAATGTCATTTCGCGTTATCATCATAATAAATGACGTTACCCTGTTTCTATTCATTGTCCAGCGTGTACGTCACGTTATTTCAAAACAACGTCATTTTACGTATCAAATATACGAAAATAACGTCATTTTATGTTTTCGTTCATTTCTCTGTATTTGTATGTTAGTTTTTCCGTTCATCTCTCATGTAAATGACGTTATTTAGCGTTAGAAAAGGCATGTAAATGACGTTATTTAGCGTTAGAAAAGGCATGTAAATAACGTCATTTAACGTTCCTAAAGGTCCCAATTTGAAGCATCACCCATAACGTCATTGAATAACCACTAGGGTAATTTTGTTCCTTAGTGAGTCCAAATTGAAACTGGATTATCATTAAGTCCTTTCCAAAATCTGAGCTGTTGACCGTACCTGAAAACTTAAAATAAATATAAAAAAAACTAATTTAACTCAATGCAGGTGGCATTTTTGATGAACAAATAGAACTAAAGACTGCAAACTGCAAAAATCACTCAAAAAAATTCGATCCAATGATATTCTTATATGCCGCATAATTAAAAGACCGAATAATTTAATTTGATAGTCTCAAAAGAAATTTAAACAAACTTAGCAGACGCTAAGTAAAAAGCAGCTCATAGAAACGGAAGAAGTCACTCACTTTTCTTTTATTGTTTTTTTAGCGTTTGTTGAGAGTGGTTGTAGAGTCTCGCATCTCGAGTTTTCTGAGCGGCCATAAATCTGGAGAAAGCTGTCATTGAATTTCTGTTGTGAACTATTGTTTTAGATTTCGAGTTTTGTGCGGTTTCCTGTTTCTGTGTATGCGAGAACGACCATTGGTTTCTGGTTTGTACGATTCCAGTCTATTCGATATTGAGAGATCTTATAATCAAGGGGCGCGGTATCGCCACGATGGCAAGTATAAGGTACAAGTATAAGGTAGCCAGACTGCCCTATATACTTCTCATAGATATTGTTGGAAACTAGTCATATGGTTTTTTCGTACTGACAGCTTCTTTTTTTACATATAAGCACTTAAATGAAAGCTTGCGACGAAAGTAATAAAATCACATCAGGGTCACATTTTGAGAAATTGCTTAAATCGGAAAATACTCTAAAGAGAAAGTTCGGGCACCTCAATTCTGCAAGCGGGAGAAGAATTGTTCGGCGGATATCCGGTGACGTAGCATCTACGTCATTCTGGGCTATATAGGTATACTTAAGTGTACGTTATTTTTCTGCAGACGATATAGATATAGTTTAGTGTACGATGTTTTTCCGCAGACGACGGACGAAGTTTTCATACACAATGTTATATTTTTCAAACAGCGTGAATTTTCTTTTGCTTTTTTTGTTATATATATATATATATGTATGTATATATATATATATATATATATATATATATATATATATATATATATATATATATATATAAATATTGCTAAGTAGTGTTAAATAATGATAATTTTAAAACAGTGCCAAATATAATTAATTAATACTTTTGTGTTTGCAACGTTATGAATGGCCAGAACACAATCAGATAAGTATATGGTTTTATATTACATTTAAACATATCATACATGTATATAGAATTTTATGAACTTATTATTTGTTTGTCTTTTATTTTTTCAGATTTTCATAAGTTATTATGTCTCATGGGAGGTTATACGCTTGGAGCGAATATTGAAAAATTAAGTAATACATGGAAAAATAAAAAGGTTTATGTGTGTGAATATTGAACTATTCTATCGGCCTCACTGATTCTATTCATTAATAGACTAGGAAATAGCTGACAAATCTATTAAGTTTAAACCAGGAAGCGTAAGTTTTTATTTTGATTTTGCATAATTTCTGATTATAATAATTAGAGTCATTAATGTAATGTGAAAAGACGAATATGTATATCTTTGCATATTTTTGCTTAAGCATAATATAAATTAAAGTCATCAAGTCATAAAGTTATATAACTTTACATATACAATTAATAGTATGAAAATTTTCTTAAATGGTCTTAGTATTCATGAGTTGAAGACGTAACAAAATAATCAAAGATTCGGACTTTATAAACTTATTCTTTGATTAAATGTTATCTTTTATTTTTTCAGATTTTTACAAGTTTCTTATAGGAGGTTATACGCCAAACATCATTGGTTAATATTGAAAAAAAAAATGAAAAGCTTTCTGTATCTGATCTTAAGGGGTTATGCCTGAGTTAAAATTCAAAAAAATCAAATTTTTTTTTATTTGATTTTTTAATAGCAAATTTACTGTAGAATATACTGTTGAAACTCCTTTTGCCCGAAAAAATTTCGTTACAAAATTATAGGCAAAATACTAAAAATATATAATTTGTCAAAATTAAGTATTTTTCATATTTTATTCTATAGCGCTTTTGTTTATTCAAAGCCATTACATTTTTATAGAAAATTTAACGTTAAATGTGCATACAAACTCCTTTTGATAAAAGACAGTTTTATTAAAAATAACACAAATTATTTATTTATGAATTATTGCATATAGTAAATAGCTCATTCTGATAAAAGCATAGATTTTTTTATTGTGAATGTTAAAAATAAAATAAATTTATCTGTTTCATTAATTTAATCTTTTTAATAAATTAATAAGCATGCGTGCAAACTAAAATATTTTTATAAATTACCACCTAAAAACATGGTACCATACAGCATATGGAAAAGCCAATCACTGTTTTACCAACCTAGTTAAGTTTGCTATCAGACAGCTCTTTCGTCTGCTTGATCTGCAGTCTAGTGCAAGCTTGATGTTGTGAATTTTGATCTGAAGTGAAAACTTCTGAGTGTCAGTGGTGTTTAAATTTAGATAAGTATTTTGGACTCTAAATAACACATTATTTGTGAAGAACTTGTTCTTTGTGAGTGTGTTCTTTATTTTTAGGTATATAAGCTGTCAATGGCATGTGAACGATAAGGTACTTCTGTGTTCGATGCAAGGTTAGATGTTGTGGAAGTTGGCTGTAACTATGAACAATCCTAGAAAGTCATGGGTAAGCAATACCAAAAATTATATTCATATGAAACATACTGACTGTGAATGCGTATAAAAATTTATATTTCAATTTCAGCTTTTGATACTAGTATATCAATATGTGTGGCACCCGGGTCTTAATATATCCCTTAATACAGGGATATTTTATGCCAAAACACAAAAAAATATGCCAAGCAGTTTCTGTAAGTACTACCCGATAAATGGAAATAAGTTTCATGTATAAACTTTAAATGCAGTTTTCTCAAGTTTTGAATTTTTGTGATTTTAGGTCAGTTGCCGCAGGATTTCTCAACAACTATGGGACCGATCAAGCTGAAATTTTTTAGAGAACTCCAGGAAGCCCTTCTTCACTGCTTGAACGGAGGGAAATTGGCTAAGGTAAGTTTAAAGAATGTTACGCATGTGAACATATGCATAATTCACTATAATTATGAATATTATGAACTTACGTGTTTCTAAATATTTAAAATTTTTATTTTTCAGTAATCCCTTCCGTTCAAGCTGAGGAGAAAGACATTTAGAAGAATTGCCATCCAGTTTGGTTTGAATTCATCACCTAGATCATGAGAAACCTTACGGCAAAGGATAAAATATACTGAAATTTAGTTCTTCACACATGGTTCTTCACACATAGTAAGTATAGATATATAAGTTTTTAAACACATGGAAAATTACAACTAATATGTACAGTTTAATCACGAAAAAGTTTTTATTTGATATTACTTGTACAACATTTTTTTTGACCTGTTAACTGATAATTTATTTTTTTCAGGTTTAACTCAGGCATAACCCCTTAAATAACAAAAAATTAGTAATATTTTCTATCGGTCTCACATGTATTTATTGGGAATTATTTATAACAGACAATAATTGATAATTGACCAGCCAAAAGCAGGTTCCTGTGACGCAGTGAAATTAAAGCAGTACTTTGAGTCAAGAATGTATGATAATAGCTGGAATATCTGTCAAGATGAGACGAAGTGAATTTTGAGTCAAGAAAGTTTATAATGTCATATACTAGATGATAGCTGGATATCTCAAGTTTAGACCAGCAAAAAGAAGGTTCCTGTGACGAAGTGGAATTAGTGAAGTGAAAAACTATTTTGATTCAAGAATTATATGTAGAATGGAAGAACTCAAATCTCAAGAATAATAAATATATCCATTTAATAATGGATCAGTCAATATATGAACTGTAGCAATTTTATCCAGTGTAATCAAATTTTTTGTTTACAAAGTGTTTCTGACATAACATATTATGGTTACGCATTCATAAATTATTTATCAGAAATGTTGGGAGAACTCGATTGACAAGAATAGATGGAATATATATCAAGTTTAGACTAGCAAAAATAAGGTTCCTGTGAATTAGTGAAGTATTTTCAGTCAAGATAATACTTTCTATCGACCTCACGCTTATTATTAATGGTAATGTATTATTAAACTTGATTGAAGAAAGCTTGAATAGACTTTGATTAATAAATCATTTATAAGAAATGCCGGAAGAACTCAAATGACAAAAATAATATATGTATCCATTTCATAACGTTCAGGGTAGATAAAAAAATTCAACGAATTTTCCTGTAACAAGCTTATAGTGAAGTGAAATAAGTTTACGTCAGTTTTGCAGTTTTAATATTCAATATATGGATTATGATTATTAAATTTAGAAGTCAAGTGGTTTAAAGTGTGAGTATTGTATTTTCATCGCTTAAGTATCGAAGAAAGTTTTTACAGAGCTTCTATTGGGAAGTTACGCAAATGTCATAATATAAAGGGAAGGAATTCCTGTGAGAAGCTAGTGATGTTAAAAATGTTTTTTTCAAGATTTATAATTATTATATAAGTTCAGAAGACATGTGGTTTAGAAGTTTTTGCAATTTTGAGAGAGCAAGTACACTAAGTTTCCATATGTAACGAGACATTTCCAAAGGGAAAAGCATGTTTTATTTTGTATAATGTAACGAGAACTTACGAAAGCATCCAACTGTCAGGTTATACAAGAAAAGAATTTTCTTGTGACGTGACAAGCTAGTGAAAGTGTTGTATTTTCATCATTTACGTTCGAAGAAATAATATACGCAAGTTTTGGATTTTATTTTTATTTTTCTGTATATTACTTACAGTGATAAATAAGGCTGACTCAGTAAAGTCTGCTGCTTATACATTTCTTTTTTACGACATGTTCATCGGATCACCTGTAACAGAGAAAGAATAATTTATTTTAAAACAAAGAATCATGTTCTATAATCATAAAGTTAATTTATTTGAAGATAATTAAAATATACGTATCTGACAGATTGAAGTCCATTGATAGTATTTTGATCCTAATGCCATCTTTTCTCTAAATGCATTTTTTCACATGAAACTTTTTGTAGGTTCTAGATTAAACGATATTGCACACGCGTAGTATGAGTTTTAGGGGTTTTTAACGCAATTTAAATTAAAAGTAGTGAAATCTTCCTGCACCCCCCCCCCCTCCACCCAAATAAACCTTTTAAAGGTAAAAAGCTGCCAAGAATAAGGTCGTTTTTTCCTGTAAGAATTAAAGATTGCTTTTATAACTTTTGATAACCTTAATGCAACAATAATTCTAAGAGTTTCTATCTATACGGTTATTTCATTGTTTTAATCAAAATTAATTTTCGAACTCTCGATAATTCTTATATGGTGAAAATTCTAAGTGCTTTATTCTATAAGTCTATTTCATTATGTAAATTAAAGATTCATTTTCAAACTGTGTATAACATTTATTGTGACGGGGATCCCGTCGAGGGCTGCTCGCCTGGACACCACCCAGTCAAGATATAAAAATCTTATACTCGGTGGTGCTTTCAGAGCAGCAAGCGAGCAGTCAGCTGTTAAAGCCACAGGACAGCGCGGCGCCGCGAGCAGCACGCCGCCGAACAGCAGCAGCACGAGGCGAGAGCGAGAGGGTGGGGGAAACACAGCGCGTAGCAGCGCGCGGCAGCCAAGGCGAGAGAAATAGAGAGGGACGAACGGCGGTGCGCTGTAGCAGCGAGAGCGAGAGAGACAAGAGATACGAGGCATGCGAGCCACGAGACGTACGCGCGCGAGCGGCGGCCGCCATGTTGGCGAGCAACGGACTGAAGCATGAGTGCGAGAGTGACAGGAATGGCGAGCGAACGAATGCATTAGAGACAGACAAGAGAGAGAGAGTGGAGGCAACGCGTATGCGCTGTATGATATTGGGAAAAGGTGGAGGGCTACGGTTCGATCCACAGCGCGCGTGCGAGCGGTAAACAAAAATGTAAGCGTGCCGAAGTACGTAACTGTGCGAAAATGCGTAAGTGTAATTAATAGAGCCAGTCAAGCGTGTAAACTTGTTTCAAATGTCGCGCGCATTTATGAGTGTTGTAAAAGAGGGCGTAACAGTGTGAGTGGGATATATGGTGCGAAAGCGTGGAAATGCGTGATAGGCGCGAGAGAGCGATCTAACGGAAATGCGTGAGTGCGAGTGAGAAAACGAGAGACGCCGCGAACCGGCGTAGTTGCCGAACGTGCGAGTATAGTGAGTATCGAAGGATCCACTGGACCACGAGGAAGCAAAAAGCGAATTTTCCAAGGCGACGACCAAAGCGGCCCGAGATTTTCCCTCCGTGTGCATTATCCGATCGATTATTAGTGTTCTTTCGCGTGCGCTTCCACAGGGAACGAGACGTCACCAGAACGCGAGGACGTGGAGTACCCGAGGTAGAGACAGGTAGGAGTGTTTCTATGCGATACCTCCCCGCCGGGAGTTCTAACCTTAGAGTCAGCCGCGTAGTGACAGAGAGCTCGCCCGAGGACGAACACGCGTCCGCGAGTACAATAATTAATTATCTAATTTCAGAATAAATTACGAAGTGTTTATTGTACAAGTCGCGTGTCTTTATTTTTGTGTATTTCTCTCCCTGCACCTCTCCCCCCGTGACCTAGAGTATAAAGAGTTCTCAAGCCGGCAGATAAGTGTTAAAGATCGCGAGTTCGGGCGTCCAATAATAATTATAAAATACGAGCTCGCGGTAACCTGCATAGGTGTCATTACGTGGTGCTTCGCCTCCCCAGGGACGGAAAAAGCACAACGTCACATTATGTAACTAAAATTCCATTCCAAGTGCTTTATTATTTACGGTCATTTGATTCTATAAATTAAAGTAAAACTTTCAATGACAACGCAGACAATTTTCTAGCAGGTTTATTGTGTACGTTTTTTAATTTTCTATTTAGTAAAGCTCGATTAGAAATCTGGTTAGAATAAATTAATTTAATCATCTCTTCGGGCTACTCGGTTTTTATTGCATCTTACACTAATTATCACATCGAGCGATAGAGGCAATACAACAATCAAAAGTGTTTATAATGCAATGATTAAAAAGGTATGTTAGGATGTTTGTCTTCTTTTACCTCGTAAATGAGTAAATTACAATCACCGAAAGAACACGATGCTTATACATGAAGCTGCATAATCGGAAACGTTCATTTATCTATGAAAATATGAACGCATAAACATTTTCACGTTAAGGGTATGTTGGACAGACTATCATTTCTTTAGTATTACTTCTTCTATACCTTCAATTTTACATAAATTTTACATAAATGGCTCTACAGATTTTGTATGCAAAATTAAGGGTATACGTTTAAATTTTGCTAATAGCCAAGAAATAAATTTTGATTCGATTCGACAATTGATCATTTCACAGCAGAGTGAAATTGTGTTATCAATTACTGCTATTCGTCGAACTGCATTCCATGATGTCATTACTCAGCAGGAGTCGAAAACCAGTATATAGTAAACGACGATTCATCGGATTGGACAAGAGTTACCCGTACGGGTACATAATTCCACTTAATGACGAATAAACAAATATCTACAAACAGCGATTCATTGGATTGGCTAACCAGTAGAAGCACCCACCTCTACATAAAGCAGCCCAATGATGAGTAAAGAAAACAACAGTAGTTCGTTTGATTGGCCAAGAGTTAACCCCACGTTTATATTAAACCGTCCAATGATGAATCAAGAAAAATATCAGCAATGTTCTTATTCGTAGCGAGTTTAGACCCTTCCACTAGCAATCTTTTTAACAAGCTCAGCACTAATAAACCATGAAGATGACGATGGGATGGGGGGGGGGCTGTATATAAGTAGGAGCACATATTCGAGCAATACCATCTTGTTCCAAATACCGTTTTGTAAAGACTTGCAGAACTGTACCAGACACCGCAAATTTTCTTAATCAAAAGTATGTATATCTATTATTAATTTATTATTATCACAGTAATGTATAAATTATTAATCTAGCAAAATATATCTTTATAGATGGATCTAAAAACACTTAACAAGATTGCTAGTGGAACCTTCCTTCCATCAAAGAAAGTAATCCAGCTTGTCGTTGACCATCGATACATGATAACAAAGTTAAACAACGTCAGCACACACTATGGCGAGAAAATCACAGCCGATTTAGACGCAGAATTCCAAATATTCCTACATTCACGAGTATCTACTGCAATGGTGAACAATAGCGAATTTCTTCAAAGTTTGCGCGAAGAAGCTAACAAAATGAAATTATTTTTATTGTTGCGACGTAGCAATAATTATTGCTGCGTCGTGATCATTGTTGCACGGCCAGCTGACTTACTCTCGGCGAGTTGACAGCTCCTGGAGCGGAGCCAGCGCTCGGTGGCGCTCGCAGGAGTTGCCTCTGACCGGCCGCGTGCGGAGCGCAGGATGTGAGCTCCCGAGTCCCACCTGCGCGGCGCGTTGGCGCTCGGGAGGGGGCATGGCAGGAAGCGAGCCGGCGGCCGCGCGCACGCGGTTACATGCATGCGGTGGTGTGTAGAGGGGAGAGCGCGAGTGTGAGCGTGAGCGAGAGAGTGGGAGTCGAGCGTGTGTGGGATAGAGAGAGAGATAGTGCGCGCTTGAGAGAGAGAGTGAGAGGGATATAGTGGCGCGAAGTTGACGGCGTTTGGAGCGCTCAGAGTTGACTTTACGTTAACTCGCGGACGTCATAGAGATGTATAGAGGAATATACAGGTTGGGTTAGGAATCTTTGCTGACTCGACATATGTAGTGCTATGGTTTACTCGAGGATGATAGAGGATTTTCAAATATCGCGCGGCTTACAGATTATCTATAGGTGGAGCCACTGGATGGATATCGACATGATTGATTGATTGATCGATATCCATAAAGGGGGCGCGAATTTGCATATTAAAGGAAATAGTAGAGGACGTTAATTGATTTTCTAACCAATGATAAAATTGGATTTGGAAAAGAGGGCGCTGGAGGAAACTCACTGATAAAGGAATAGATTGGTGGTAGTTTCGGGAAACCAATAGGGAATTTTTTCTAGGAGATAGGACCAATTGTGTAATCTTGGAGGCCGGGCTTATGCTTCCGTGAAGAAGGAGGTCGGGTGGGAAAATGCGGCATCCTTCCTCGACCGGAGCGTTGGCCTCGGCCATTCCGTTCCTGGAGCCTCTCTGGAGCAGTCTGATTCGCAATAATTGCAGTTTCTTTGGTGGACATTTCGGTTGAGTTTTTTTGGGAGGAAGTTTCGAATCGCCAAGTGGACCAGGAGTTTTTGTTGTAGTTTTGGAGAGTATTATGGAGGATTTTTGGTGAGAGTTAGACGTACTATTTAAGATATGGAATTTATATAGAGGAATATTTATATTTGTTGAGGATTACGTGCGCGGCCGATAGAGGAAATATTTCGCGCGTTTTCAGCGGATGGCGGTTCCTCCCTTTGTCTTATTTAGAGTCTTTCGTAGAGGTTTCCTTCGCGGCCCTTTTCAGTGTTCTTGACCAGCCTGGAATTAGTAATTTGGCCGCGTGCCCATGAATTATTTCAAGTATCAATCTGTTTAGGTGAAACGATTATCTGTATAAAGTAGCATAATATATCTGTGTTTATTATTTCATATATTTGTGTTAATTTATCAACCCAATTGCCACCACATTCCCGTTTTTCACTATTGCAGGGACACCACGAACCAGGGAAAAAGAAGAAAGCCGCGTGTTTCATAAATACTTTGTAAATAACTGGAATTCCCGTGCGGGCGGGAAAATTCCAGGTTACATTGTATAAAGGTAACGGTGTGCTAGAATTCTCTGGAGTATAATAAACTGTACATTCTATAGTAAAATGTAGAAATGAAATAAAATAAAATGTAGAAATGAAATAAAATAAACCTATAAGTAAAGATTAAAAAAATATATTTCTGTGTTGATATTTATTAAATATTCGTTATGATTATCGTAATACCCGCTGCTACTGTTTACAATAAATTTGATGATTTGCACATTCTTGTTATATGATCTAACAATCGTGAATTCTCAACCTTGATATCCACACTACATAGCTCGTTCTAGAATAGTATTAAAGGAATGTCACGGTACAGTTCGCATCAATATAACGTTAGATTTTAATGTATTAACATCGCCATGGATTATAGATGTGAAGTAGTAAGACTGCAAAGTTTTGAGAACTGACCATCTCAAAACATGTACAACCGGCGGCACTAGCAGCAGCAGGTTTTTACTTTACCAACCAGATCGATAGAGTACGATGTTTTGAATGTTCAACGGAGGTTTGTCATTGGGAAGAAGGAGATAATCCCATGGTGGAACATCAACGTTGGGGTGGACGCTGTCGATTTATTTGTAAGAAACCTTGTGGTAACGTGCCGATAATGAATGTTTGACACCCATGGACCGTGGACGAGATGTTTGTGCACCGTTAAAATTTCCCAATCAAACAAATGAAAACAAACACGTAGTGACAAATGAAAAAGAAAAAACCAGCGGTGATAAACATCTTTGTAAAATATGCTATCATGAAAAACTCGAAATGGTATTTTTACCATGCGGGCATATTCTTACTTGCATGAAATGTGGACCAAGAATGAAAAAATGCTGTGTTTGCCGTCAGAAGATCACTACAATTCTACGTGTTTTCTTTTCTTAACTTAGTAAAGCTGGATCAGTCTTACGTCATCACTACTCTGAACGAGTAGTCTATTTAGGAGAAACCTTCCCCCTCCATTCTTATTCTGATAATGCTACAAAAAGGCTTGTATTCACTGTAATCGGCGAAGAGTTCGTTAGTATTTGCAAGTCTATGCTTTGGAAACATCCGTTCACTTCGATTTTGTGTGGTCCAACAGGTTGCGGTAAAACAGAATTTGTAAAAAAATTCATAAAATACGTTCATCAGCTGTGTGACACAGAAATCAAACGTATTATTGTTTACTACGCAGAGTGGCAATCGAGTTACAAGACTTTTAAAGGTAGAAACATTGAATTTCGTAAAGGATTACCACAAAGCTCAGATTACGCTAACGATCCAAGGCCTAAACTAATAATAATTGATGATTTAATGCGTGAAACATCGTCTGGAGGAGCAATTATTGACATTTTCTCAAAAGGTTCTCACCATCACTCACTTTCGGTATTCTACATCAGTCAGAATATATTTCACCAAGCTAAAGGCCAACGTGATATATCGTTGAACGCCCAGTATATAGTAATTTTTAGAAATTTACGCGATAGATCGCAAATTTTACATCTATCACGACAAATATATCCAGATAATCCAAAGTTTTTACAAGAGGCTTATTGGGATGCAACTTCAAAAGCTTACGGTTATCTCTTACTGGGGATTTGAAACAAGATACAGTCGAAAATTGTCGATTTCGAAGTTGTATTTTTCCAAGTGACGAACATCAGTACGTGTATGTACCTAAAAAAAAGAGTAAAAGCGATCAATCTTCCAACCTAACACCGGTTGTTTCTCTAATCTAATTCTAATGGTTCCTTTGTGTAGAATAAAAATTGATGCGTCTCTTCGAGCCAAGTTGTTTATTTTAAAATTGCCAAACGTTTCGGGATATTTTTATCCCCTCTTCAGTGGCTGTATAAACGTTAAGTTACAAGGTTTTTATTACAAAAATAATATTAAAAATAAGAGAAATTGAAATTATAAATATTAACATAGTTACCTAATTCGCAAAACAACTTTCGTGTTTTCACATTATTAGGAACGGAAAGGAAATCGCATATGGCGCTATAAATATAAAGTTAAAATTTAAACCAAAGTTTACAAAGAACTATTACAAAAATTTTTTTAATTATAACTTACGGCCTAGGACTCGAGAATTTTTTTAAAACAGAACGATTCACCGGTGCCAAGGTGGTAATACGGCACCGGTCGAGGCAGGACATCAACTAATGTCTCGACAAAAATCAGGCAATATATATTGCGCAATACATACAATAGATGCTGTACTAATACTTAGAAATGTTATATAAATTACAATGCAAACCGCATCAGCGACGGATACCTCGAGCTTCATCCATATACCAAGAACAAATAACACATTGGAGGTGGCACGTTAATACTCAAGTAGCAGAGCGGGGGGCCCGCGCCGCATCGTAAGGAACGCTCCTGCCATGACTATATGACTATATAGTATACAGTATGGACGGAGCGTTGCCACGGCAACCCGGTCTCCCCGACCTCCCACTGGGCTGTTCCGCTCCGGCTCGCCAGCCAATCACTATTGAACATGTGTTGGCTGAGTTGAAGAGAGCGCGAAGCGGTATGCCACCTCTCACTGCATGCTAAGATCCTGATACAGTCCGCTCGCCACCGAGCCTCCGCAATCACATTATTTACAATTAAATTTTATTCGGACTATTTTTTAGGTTTTATATGACATTTTTATAACTCGCTTTCAATTTCTCTTATTTTTAATATTATTTTTGTAATAAAAACCTTGTAACTTAACGTTTATACAGCCACTGAAGAGGGGATAAAAATATCCCGAAACGTTTGGCAATTTTAAAATAAACAACTTGGCTCGAAGAGACGCATCAATTTTTATTCTACACTATTCCATCATCGAGCTATGGAGTCATTATTAAACAAATCTAATGGTTCCTCATAATCACTCACCGTTTCGGCGGAAAGAAGCTGTAATTCATGAGGCTATCTATCATCTTAATACTAATCAAAGGAATGCTCTTATACAAAGATTAGATAATAAAATAGTTAGACGTATCTTTGAGTGTGCATTAAATGTACTTGTTGGAAACATACCTTTTCAAAATAAGCATAAAGCGAATCTGCGTAAACACGTAACTATAACTCTTCGACGATTAGCAGAACCTTCTGTAAGTTTATCGAAGAAGAAAAAAATTATTGTACCCTCATCAGCAGATAAAATGGAACATGCTCGAAAAATGGTTCTATTACTACAAGAATCTTTGGACCGTCTCCAATGTACACAACGGCTTGCGAACGACAACCAGAACAACAGTTAAGGGGTTATGACAGGGTTAGAATTATGAGAATATCAAATTTTTTTTATTCACTTTTTGCATAGTTAACAGTCTGTAGAATGTGGTTCTGAAAGCCGTTTATTGCTAAAAACATTTGCCTCGAAGATATAGACAAAAAACTGATAAATCTATTTTTCAAGTAAATTTTTGAAAAATCGTGATTTTTAAATATTTTAATTAGGTCAAACTTGTGGAAAGAATTGTTCTACCACACTTTTTAAAGAGTAATTTTATAAGAAATCTTACTGAAAATACAACTTAAAAACCGTTTTACAAACCGCTTTTTTCTCAAGATTTATTAATTTATTTCCTTAAAATATAATAAAATCTGTAAAATTAATTTTTCTATGTGCGATTTTATGTTACTAAACACAATGTGTTAAAGTAAAGGCATTCAACAAATTTGAATTTGCCACTCGAACAAGTTGTGCCTCACAGCGTCCGGTCGAGAATGAAGATTACTGTTTGATCGGTATAGTAGAATTTTCTGTAAAGCAGCAGAAAACAGCCAAACAGCTGTTTTTCATCCAAGACACTAGATTAGTGCAGTTAGTCTGCTAACTGCAAATGCTTATAACCTCAGTGGTGTTGTAAAAGGGCAAGAGCTTCTGCAGAGTGCAAAAATTATTCAGATAAGTATTCGAAACTAATTACTAATAATTGTGTTCATAATGAGCTTTTTCTTTGTTGGTTTATTTTTTGCTTTTAGTTATACGGGTGCAAGCCAGCAAGATGGGAGTTTGTATTGACTGTCTGAAGTAGTATTTTGCATACTTTTTAATAAATTGAAGTGCATTTAATAATGGTAAGTATTGCATGTAATTGTAATTCATAAACATAACTTAATTATGAATAGCTAAAGATAATCTTTATTTTATTTTCAGCTTCTAAATGCTATTATCGCACAGAATGACATGCGCGTACCACCAAATATACTTTATTGTATGTATATTTGAGTACCAAAAGCAAATCAAGGTATGCCAGATAGTTTCTGTAAGTATAGTTGAGTTCATTTGTATGATTTACATTATAAACTTTAAATGCCTTTTACTCAAATTTAGTTTTTTCATGCTTTTTGTGTACTTGCCGCATCTTTCTGATGGAACCGTACCATGAATCCTGATGAACCAAATTGGAAAACCTCCTTATGAGTATGGTCACAAACTGAGCGGAGCAGAATTGGCAAATATAAGTTCAAAGTGAATGTTACGTATGTTTACATATGTAACATTCACTATAATTACTAATATTGTTAATACATGTTTAATTAATTATATTAATTTTGTGTTTTTCAGGAATCTGTTCCGCTTAGTCTGAGACCAGACTCATAAGGAAGATTTGGCACTTTGAATCATCAGGATTGATGGTAAGGTTCCATCAGAAACACGCGGCAAGCTAACAAAAGTGATGAAAATCATGATTTTTGGAAAACAAATATCTTTAATTGTTTTTAAATGTTATACTCACTTTATGCATATTATTTATGCATAAAAGTGATGTATAATACTTAGATTTCAAATGAAAAATGTAGTTTTTAGAGCACCTACATATGTTTATTTTTTACAGCACTAACAATTTTTCTTTTTTTTCTAGGTTTTAACCCTATCATAACCCTTTAAATCAGATGATAAAATCTGTACAAACACCGGGGTCCGTGACTAGCAGATTGGATGCAGAAATGAGTGAAATATTAAATTCACCATTATATAAAAATGAGAGAGAAAAATGGTCATTGTATCGTGAAGTCCTGCATCATTATTTACATTTCAAAAATAATTACAATATAGATGTGTGTGTTGATAAAATTAAGAAAGACAGCAGAGATGATAAAACGAAGAAAGATGAGGAAATACATAGGGACGATGCTATTATTGAAACTGTACCAGCACTCTACAGAAATAATGCAGCTAAACTCTTAAAACGGTTACATGTTAGTGATAATATAAAGTGGGATCACAATGGTGGTATTACCACACATGGAAAGCGTATTAGTAATGGTAATATTATTGACTTATTACGTTATGAGGAAAATGTGCTGTACCACCACCAGGGCATTTGCAATTTGCCAAAGTGCTTCACGATTTGTGTGTTCCAAGAGAATACCTTGGAAATAGGCGTATATTAAAAAAGATGTAAACGGTAGCTGATAAAATAGATGGCGTTGCTATCTTTCCAACACAACAAAATGACGAATCAGACAGCAGCAGCGGTAGTACATCAATAGCCAGTCAGGAGGATAATGAGAATCAAGATTTTGCTACACCGTCAGTGGGTGTCAGTGTACGAAAAAAAATTTTTACTACTCCCAAAAGAAAACCAGTCATAGAAACACAAAAATGGAAGACGCTAACCGCTTCGACCAAAACAAAGAGGAAGAAGAACTAGTTATTTATAGCGAAAAAAAAGAAGATCAGAATAGTGCTTTAGATGAATTAATTAATTTACTTCCTTTTGAAATGCATGTACCTGGTTACAAATTTTGCGGACCTGGTACGAAATTGGCTGAGCGTATTGAACGAGGCGATGTTGGTATAAACCCTTTGGATGAGGCATGTCGTCAGCACGATTTGATTTATGCAGACAAAAAAGGAGATCGCCGTCAAGCTGACAGAATTTTAGCCGAATACGCATTTTCCCGTATGCTGGCGGGCGAAACACCGCCGGATGAGAGAACTTTGGCGTTGATGACAGCTTGTTGTATGGTGAGCAAAATAACTTTTGAAAAGTTTTTTTCCCGTATCAAGAACGCCTTGAGGAAGAAGAAGAAGAAACAGAAGAATACAGCAAAAAATATTAAAAAATCTAAGAAATAAACCTGTAAACAAGCTTGTGAATTAAAAGAATAAAGATTGTGTATTATGGATAATTCACTAGTAAATCTTTACTACAACCCTTGTCTTCCTTCCGCATACGGTGGTATTAGCAAGCTATCGAATGCCGCTAGAAAAACACATAAGCGTAAGGAGGTAGTTGAATGGCTTGAAAGCCAAGACCCTTACAATCTACATAAACCCGTTAAACATCGATTTCGTAGGCGTAATTATAATGTACGCAATATTGATGATTTATGGGAAGCTGATTTAATGGACATGAAAGCTATAAAAACTTACAATGATGGTTTCTCTTATGTTTTGGTCGTTAACGATGTGTTAAGTAAATACGCTTAGGCTGAACCTCTTAAAGATAAAACTTCAAAAAACGTTGCCAATGTAGTAGTCCCGACGCTAAAGCAGCTATCGCAGAAAGATTCATAAGAACTATTACAGAAAGAATATGGAGATACTTTACGCACGAAAACACCCGTCGCTACATTGATATTTTACCAAACATATTGGAATCATATAATAATACGAAGCATTCTGCGATAAAAATGACTCCTGCATCTGTGACACTATTTAATGCTGACCAAGCTCGTGAAAATTTACAAAAACGATATGCCAATCAAGTCGTCAAACCCTTTAAATACAGAGTAGGAGATTTGGTACGAGTCAGTCGTGCACAGAACGTTTTTTCGAAAGGTTATAAAAGCGGTTGGACATTAGAGATATTCAAGATTGTACGAGTTTCGGATACACGTCAACCACCTGTGTATTTCTTGCAAGATTTATCCGGAGAAGATATTGATTGTTTTTTCTACGCTGAAGAATTAAGCAGAGTTCGAAAAGACTTAAAAACTGCAGTTTTTGAAGTTAACGAGATTTTAAAAACTAGAGGAAAAGGTCGTAACAAAGAATATTATGTCTCGTGGAAAGGCTATCCAGAGAAATTTAACTCTTGGGTGAAGACAGTTGACATTGACAAGATATAAAAAACAATGAAGGATCAATTCTACATTATTCTCCCTAGTAACAGTAGTATGACTTATTTTTACGCATTTTATTACACAATTTATTACACAATTTATTGCACATTTTATTACACAATTACCTCAGCAATTTAATAATTAAGATTTAGTAATTTAATTTTTTTATAACGGGCAAATTAAGCGAATATGCGTGCACAATCCGTCCTGGAATTTATAAAAATTTAGATATGTTATTCAACGAATTAAATAATTTAATGTGTGTAACAGGACATTTTGAATTTAAAGTTGAGAATGGTGAATACGTGACAATCAAAAGAAAAAGGTGAGAATCTGTTTCGAATTTCAACATGAGTTATGTTTATTTGGATTTATTGGTAAATTGCAAAAAATTTTAGGATTTGAAACATTGAATCTTATATTCGATAAAAATACTACAATTGAATCTAAAAGACCAGCTCACCTCTCAAATGGTCTACCATCTATGCTAATGATTTATACAGATATTTGTGAACTTTACGTCATAGGGGATATTCAATCTCGAATGTTAAGAGCTGTGTCATTAAGTACAAATAATTATGTATATTGTTTTACAATAATCAAAACATTCTCCCCTCCAATGTACCATTCGCTGTTATTCAACTCATTTCAGACTATTGAAATTGATATAAGAGAATTGATATAAGTATGGTCAACTAATTCCATTTGATTATGGGACTTTGACCGTAACACTACATTTTAAAAAAATCAGTGATCAAACAAAGAACAAAAAAAATGAATAGATACGAGGAATATTTTAATGTACAAGTTGGTACAGGATATATTGGTGGAGGAGTCGGACGTGTTTACACAGGTTCTCTGTATCAGAGAGGTCACGGAGGTATCGGTTCGTTTTTGGCTGGTATATTTCGGCGAGTACTCCCGCTCTTAACACGTGGCGCTAGGGCTGTTGGAAAGGAGGTACTGCGTTCAGGGATGAACATTGTGTCAGACGTGAGTTTGAAAAACACACCTATAAAAGAGTCGTTTCAAAACCGTATTAGAGAATCTGGTAAAATTCTAAAAAGAAAGGCTGAAGAAAAACTGGATAAGCTGATGGAGGGGTCAGGATATAAAAGAGCTTATCGTCACCAAACGGTTCAGTTACTGTTGCTTGGAGGCCCTGGTAACATTGTAAAACGTGAAACAAAGCTCTGAAAAAGAACAAAGAAAAGTGGAGGTGTAAAGAAGAAGAAGAATCGTGTGAAAATTGGAAGGGGTAAATCGAATGGTTTGAGAAGAAAGAAGAAGAAGAAAAGTAAGAGAAAAAAGAAAAGAACTTTTAGAAATATTTTTGATAGTTAAAATGGCGTTCCTACATAGTCATTCATGTGAATGCTTGAAATCGGAACTACTTCTATTTGAAATTCCTCCTACACAAACCACCATAGAAGGTTCACATTGGATGACATATAAACCGATATCATCATTAACAAATGATGCGCCAATAGAGTTTGTATTACCTGCTAATAGTGATGAATATATTGATCAAGCACACACAATGCTAAGTCTCAGAGTTCGATTAAGCTGTAGTATAAATGAAACTGATGTGGAAGCTACGGCCCTTGCCGCTCATAAAGCACTAGTGGCCAAAACAGGACCTATGAATAATTTTATGCATTCTTTATTCAACCAAGTAGATGTGTTCTTCAATCAAAAGTCTTTCATGCGTTCTTCATCAAGTAATGCTTACGCCTAGAGAGCATACATTGAAACACTTCTAAACTATGAACCTGTAGCTAAATCATCGCATTTGACGAGTGTTTTATGGAGTGATGACACTGCTGGGGCTATGGACGCTACTGATACCACTAACGAAGGTTTTGTTGAACGCCGTAATTTTTTGTCGGCAACAAAAATTGTTGACTTGAAAGGCCATTTACATTCAGATGTATTTAATCAAGACAGATTCTTATTAAATGGCGTGGAGGTTAGAGTTCGGCTTGTAAAATCAAGAGATCAGTTTTGTTTGATGGACCCTTCCGGTTATTTCTCTGCACAAATAGAGGAGGCAGATTTATTAGTTCGTCGGGTTAAAGTAAATCCTAGTGTATTGTTAACACATGCCCAAGCCCTTTCAAAGACAACAGCCAAATATCCTCTTACAAGTGTGGAAGTTAAAGCTATAACCATGCATAGTGGTATTCACGGCGAAACTTTGGACAATATTATTTTAGGGTAGTTGCCAAAACGAATTATAATTGGTTTTGTAAAAAAATAATGCTTTTAACGGCGATAGATCGCTCAATCCTTTTAATTTTGAACATTTTAATATAAACTTTTTATGCTTATACATTGATGGTGTTCAAATACCTTCGAAACCACTACAGCCAGATTTTAAAACGAACAACTTATACGTTGATGCCTACCATACTTTATTTTCTGGCACAGGTATACACTTTCTCAACGAAGGTAATAAAATCACACGGCATATCCGAACGGGTATTGTCTGTTTGCTTTTGACTTCACTCCTGATTTGTCTGCAAATGATAACACATATTGGAATTTGGTTAAACACGGTAGCGTTGTCTAGATGTACGCTTTGATGATCCTTTAACAAGTACGGTTAATTGTATAATTTATGTCGGATATGATAATATTTTAGAAATAGACGCATCGCCTCAAGCAATCATTGATTTTAGTGGTTAGTGTTTTTGAACAAAGATGTCGTTTTAGGAGTATATATATATATAAATAGCCTAGTCATGGGACTCATACATTAGTTGTACTAAGAATTATAAAAAAAAGATGTTGACTATTATTATTCAGGCCTCAGGTCTATTTTTTTACAATGGATAGTCTTCAGATATTGAAAATTTTGTGGCGCATGCGTGCACATACTATTGGTATATTTCCGGCTATCAGATACCTCGAGTATGGTCCAATCCAACAGCAATCATCGTGAATACCGATGATCATACGAAACCTGGCATGCATTGGGTTGCTATATACGTAAATAAGTCGGGTGAAGCTTTATATTTTGATAGCTTTGGAAATCCGCTATTTATTGCTGAACACATTAACCGATTAAGAAAGAATTGTAAGCATTTTCGTTGGAATGCGACACGTCTACAAGATTCGTCATCTGATGTTTGTGGACAATATTGTATTATGTTTTTACATTATATGTGTAGGGGTATCAGTTTAAAGAAGTTTATAAATAATTTTTCTGATAATCTAACCAAGAATGACGATATTGTTAGAAAATTCGTACGTTGTAAAAAATTTGCTGACAGCGATTTCATTGGAAATGGTAGATACTCAGTCAGATGTTTGCAGAGCTGCAGTTCTAAAATGTCACTGCTGTAATATAACAGCGAGTACATTCTTTACTCATGCAAGCGCGACTATTTCTTATTGCTCGGTTGACATGATAAAAATTCTATTAAAACCAGCGATGAAAAAGAATTGCTCACGACGGATGTTATTGTTAACAAATGTTGTCAGGTATGCGCTTATTTAAAAAATATTGAAATAGACGATTTTAAGCATATACTACAAGAAAATTGTATCGGAACACATGTATACCTTTATAAATATAGCATATAAAATTATGTTAAATTAACACACATATGTAATCCTTTATTAATGTGGTAAAATAAACTATTGAAAAATTGATTGCATTTATTATTTATTAAAAAAAGAATCCTTAGAATCCTATATACCGCATTCTGGTACGCCATTCCCTGCCCACATCTCACTCTTCCTGTACACTAAAACCTCCTACTCTCAGATTTTAATCCTAATACGTGAAAAAGTATCTCTCTCTCTTATTGCGTTTTCGTTTACCCCCCACATGCGATTGGGTGTGAACCCAAACATCGCGCAGGAAGACGCATCGAGCTCACATTAATATACATTCGACAGCTGGTGTTGCGGTAATTCCTCCTCTACTTTTTTTTTGTGGACTTGCAGTGGTCATCTGTACAGATTAGTGCACAACGCGTCTGTTGTCACTTTCTGTCAAGATAACCCTTCCTCCTACCTGTTCCCCGGATAAAAGGTATCCCATATAGCACCCAACACTCTGGGAATATGGCTGGAATGTTGCTTTGGTAAGTAAAGTAGGATCAATTATGTTGCGGGAAGGTTACGTAACCAGCTGGCCACGGTCAGGCAACATTGCTGCGAAGTCGAATGTCCGTTTTAATATTACATCAATTCGATCGGTATTCCATACCCATCCGTGGAAAGTAATATTACAGTAATATTGTAGTAAGCTTATTCAACATTCCCAGAACATTAATATATTATATACTTTTTATCGATTTTTTCGAAAAAATTTCTTCCCTATTAAAATAATACAGCAATGTTATGGTAACATTGCAGAATGTTATCACAACGTTACTGGAATATAATATCTTACAAAGGGATTAAAGAAAAATGTTTAAAAAATATTTCTCCGGTCGGGATTTGAACCCAACTCCTTTCGCTCAGTAGACTCGCTCGTTATCCACTGAGCTATTGTTTTGTTGTTGTCATTCAAGTTAATGTGTAGGTTAAAATGAAAGATAAACGAGGGCCTTTAAAATATAACCTAGGTTCAAAATTATTTGGCAACAACAAAACAATAGCTCAGTGGATAACGAGCGAGTCTACTGAGCGAAAGGAATTGGGTTCAAATCCCGACCGGAGAAATTTTTTTTAACCATTTTTCTTTGATCCCTTTGTAAGATATTATATTCCAGTAATGTTGTGATAACGTTGTGCATTGTTACCATAACATTGCTGTATTATTTCAATAGGGAAGAAATTTTTTCGAAAAAATCGATAAAAAGTATATAATATATTAATGTTCTGGGAATGTTGAATAAGCTTACTACAATATTACTGTAATATTACTTTCCACGGATGGGTATGGAATACCGATCGAATTGATGTAATATTAAAACGGACATTCGACTTCGCAGCAATGTTGCCTGACCGTGGCCAGCTGGTTACGTAACCTTCCCGCAACATAATTGACCCTACTTTACTTACCAAAGCAACATTCCAGCCATATTCCCAGAGTGTTGGGTGCTATATGGGATTGTGCGCATGTATGAGAGAGAGAGAGAGAGAGGGGAGAGAGAGAGATAGAGATAGAGAGGAAGAGAGAAGGAGAGAGAGAGGAAGAAAACATGGAGAGAGAGGAAGAGAGAAGGAGAGAGAGAGAGGAAGAAAACATGGAGAGAGAGGAAGAGAGAGGAGGTAGAAAACATGGAGGGAGAGAGAGAAAGAGAGAGAGAGAGAGGGAGCAAGAGAGAGAGAGAGATTAATGCTCACGCGCAAATGAAATCCGCCATTCACCGTAGCACGACTTTCATCGATCTCACCGGCGACTTTAGCAATCCTGCTAACGGCTAGCACGAGGACCTCAAATCCATCAGCAGCTACAGACCCTCTCGAGACTCGTTGACGGCGACTTCAACGACTCTCATGCTTCCTGCTACACAAAGAGCATTGCCCGGCACTCCATTTTTTTAACATTTTTTTTTAATATTTCTTCAGAACATTGTGGAAAATCATTATTTGAACAACATAGCCATAACATTAATCAATATTTTCATAACCTAATTTCATAATTTAACTATGTCCGCTTTTTCATTGCTTTTCCTTTAAACAACGAGATTGCAATATTTGAGCAACATTGCTATAAAATAGCAATATTGCTAGAGCCTTGTTAATTAAGGCAATATTAATTTTTTGCTTGTTTATGTACATTTCAAGGTTTGAAACATAATATAGGTACGCGGATGTCGTAAAACGCAGTATTGTGTCAATATTGCACCAACATCAAAATATATTTTTTTTAAATATTGCTATAGAACGTTGTTGACAATCAATATTTGAGCAACATTCATCAATATTTTCATAACTTTAGTATAAGATTCAATTTACTTATTGTTTTTTCATATAATTTTAAAAATCCAATTATATTAGCAACATTATTCAATTATTTAGAAATGTAGGTAACTATATTTCAAGGTTTGAAATCATATTTCAGTATGCAGATTCTACGATATGCAGTATTGCATCAATATTGCACCAACAGAAACATTTTTTAAAATATTTCTTCATATATTTCACATATTTGTAAACAGTTGAACAATGTTGCCATATTATAGGATTTATAAAATTATATATACAAATAAATAATTATATCGAATCATGAAACAGAGTTATAAACATATTGGTTAACGTTGTAGCTATGTTGCTGAAATGATGATTTTGAAAACTTTCCATAACAATATTAAAACAAATTAATTTTATGTTGATGCAATACTGTATATCATAGCATCCGCATACCGAAATATTGTTTCAAACCTTAAAATATAGTTACCTACATGTTTGTAAACAGTTGAGCAATATTGCCAATATAATAGAATTTATAAAATTGTATATTAAAATATATAATTATTTAGAATCATGAAATAAGGTTATGCGAATATTGATTAATGTTATGGCTCAAATAATGATCCTCAAGCGCGGTAATTTCATTGCACCCTCGCATATACGCAAACACATACTCTAACAGAAAGATAAGTGTCAAACACTTTGTATTTTTTATATCCAATACATCAATATATATACATATATACATCATGGCATTAACGTGACTAGAAAACGAGCGGGAGTAGAAATGCACACATACAAGTAAGAGAAGTTCTGAACGCGCTGGCACAAGAAAAGCATGCTAAAGGGCAGCAGCATACGGGCTGATAGTGAAGGAGAAAGACGTTGGTTTTCACTCGTATATGCGTGCTAGTCTTATACACGGAGAGGATCAGTGGTATTCCTTCCCCTCCTTTCCTGGACCGAAAATTTTGGACAGACCTCTCATATATTTTTCAAGCGCTAGAACATGTCAAGAGATGTATTCATATTAAAAGAATATTTCTATGTTGATGCAACGTTGATGCAATACTGCATTTCATATTATCCGTATACAGAAATATTGTTTCAAACCTTGAAATAATTGTAAACAGTTGAACAATGTTGCCAATATGATTGGATTTATTAATTCTATATAAAAATAAATAAGTATGATTCCCTGACAGTTCGCCTAATGACATTTCACCACACGTCATTTCACCTACAGACGTTTCGCCTACAAGACGTTTCGCCACAGGCAACACTTCGCCACAATGACAGTTCGCCACAGTAACAGTTCGCCACAGGTGACATTTCGCCACAGGTGATAATTCGCCAGAAACTAAAAAAAACAAACTTTTCATGCTTGCGTATTTGCAATCAAGTTCTGCCGAACTTAGTTGATATCCAGAACCACGACGGGGACGTGTCGGCATTGGTTCCATGTATTTTTTGTATTTTTTTATTTTACCATTTTTTTAAGTTTTATTACATTTTTTAATTTTTTTTTATTTTAATATATATTTTGTATGATCGAATTAATTAATAAAAAACTAAAAAAAAGTTGAAAGAATGTGATATTGAAAACGTAACTTAAATTCTGTCTTTTTAGGCACGACCGCAAGGCGGGAATGCCTTATAGTTTTATCATCGCAAAAATTGTAACCAGCGATATCTCAGCCAATTTTCGACCAATCAGGCTGAAAATTTAGGAGAATACAACTCTTATATGTACAAAAAAACGTTTTTTTTACTTTCGCGATTACCGGCCAATTGTTCAAATGAGAGCTCTTTATGCTTATTTTTACATGTATTTTTAATTAATTATGTTGTAATAAGTTTATCTCAGTCAGATAAGTTCCAATCGATCCAATTTTTTTTTCACAAACTCTCCTTATGTTAATATCGTGACAGTCTAAAATTGGACTTATTTCCATTCATACAAAAAATATGCGGGCATTTTTTAAATTTTCGAAAAACGGTTTTTTGGTTATAACTCAAATTCTAAGCATTTTATACAAAAAAGTTAAATGGAAATGTAGTACGTCTCAAAAAAATACAACTTCTTCCTATTAACATAAACCCTCGAAAATGATTAGAATTCAAGTTCACAAGCTAAAATCGAATTTTCACATTAAAATAATTCGTTTAACATCATAAAACTTTTTAGGCTTACGTTGCACATAAAAACGTTCAATATAAAAGTTGTATACATTTTAAAAATACAATTTTTGACCATAATAATTATACATTCAGAGCGATTCAATATATTGTAAAACTCGAAAACAGATTTTTTTAAAAAGAAATTTCAGTTGGCCTCGATTATCTCTGCGAAATTAACTCCAATCGAGGCAAATTTTTTTTCATAAACTCTCCTTACGTTAATATCGTGACAGTGTAAAATTGGGCTTGATTCCGTATATACAAAAAATATGCGGGCATTTTTTGGATTTTCGAAAAACGGTTTTTTGGTTATAACTCAAATTCTAAACATTTTACACAAAAAAGTTAAATGGAAATGTTGTACGTCTCAAAAAGATACAACTTTTTCCTATTAACATAAACCCTCGAAAATGATTAGAATTCAAGTTCACAAGCTAAAATCGAATTTTCACATTAAAATAATTCGTTTAACATCATAAAACTTTTTAGGCTTACGTTGCACATAAAAACGTTCAATATAAAAGTTGTAGACATTTTAAAAATACAATTTTTGACCATAATAATTATACATTTAGAATGATTCAATATGTTGTAAAACCCGAAAACTAATTTTTAGGCACGACCGCAAGGCGGGAATGCCTTATAGTTTTATCATCGCAAAAATTGTAACCAGCGATATCTCAGCCAATTTTCGACCAATCAGCCTGAAAATTTAGGAGAATACAACTCTTTAATGTACAAAAAAACGTTTTTTTCCTTTTCCCGATTACCGACATATTGTTCAAATGGCAGCACTTTATGCTTAATTGTACAAACGGTTTTTTGGTCATAACTCAAATTCTAAGCATTTTACACAAAAAAGTTAAATGGAAATGTTGTACATCTTTAAAAAATACAACTTTTTCCCATTAACTTGAACACTCGAAAATGCTAAGAATTCAAATTAACAAGCTAAAATCAAATTTTTACATTAAAATATTCGTTTTTCATAATAAAACTTTTTACGTATACGTTTTACATAAAAATGTTCAACATAAAAGTTGTAGATATTTTAAAAATACAATTTTTGACTATAATCATTATACGTTCAGAGTAATTCAATATGTTGTAAAACCCTAAAACTAATTTTTTTAAATAAAAATTTCAGTTGATCTCGATTTTCTCTGCGACATTAACTCCAATCGAGCAAAATTTTTTTTTACAATCTCTCCCTATGCTAATATCGTGACAGAACAAAATTGAGCTTGATCCCATACATACAAAAAATATGCGAGCATTTTTTAAAATTTCAAACCAGGTGAGCGCGAAGCGCGAATGTAGGGGGATCTGGTGAGCGCGAAGCGTGAACGTAGGGGGATCTGGTGAGCGCGAAGCGCGAGCGTCGGTCGTGCCTTATATGCAAAACGCGAAGCGAAACGCGCGAAGCGCGTTTCGTTTCGCGTTTTGCATGCCTTGCATCGCGAAGCGATGCAAGGCGGCAAGCCACTGAGACCTGAAGGCCCGAAGGGCCGAAGGTCGAATGTGGCGCGCTAGTTGTAAATAATATACAGTCGTCAAAAAAATAAATGTGTCTATTATATTATGTTGAGATTAAAGCCGCAATATCTCTGAGATATTGCAAATTATCATTTTCGTAGAGCTCTGTACCATATTTTTGTACAACTCTCACCAACGTTTCATGCCGGCGCACCAGTTCGGAGTTGTACTATTTTATATTGTGTTAACGCCTGATCATCTCTAAATGCTCGGATTAGATCGAATATAGTTGGATTTCGTTTACTTATCATATAGTTGAACCCATTATGCCAACCTTCAACGCTATTGTTTATTCGAGGCTGATGGTCACGCACAGCATTGTATTGACTCCATTTTTGTATAGGAAATCTTGGCTGAACGGAACGCCTGCCTATGCCAGTGCCAATGTAAGTATTTTGGAAATACAGTATGTACCTGTCCACTGCATCATCTGCTTCATCAAATTGTTGATTCAATAATTGTTGAAAAGTCTGTGACATTTTCTGGAGGGAGGAATGCCAACGTAGCAAGCATTTTGATCTTTATATTAAAATTTTCAGCCTCATCGTACCTTGTTTTGAGATCAAAATCGCTTAATTTTCTATAGAGGGATTGCCTCATATGGAAGAAACAGAAACGAATATCGATTTCAGGAAACTCTTCCGTGAACGCATTCCTGTGGACATTTCGAAGTCGATCATACATGATTGCGGGCTTACATCTCCTCTAAGTCTCTTCATGGCTTGTAGTACTGCTCTGTATGTGTCTTGGGTCTTGTTAGGCAATAGAGCGTATATTAAGGGTAATACAGAACCCTCATACAAGCCGTGTATCTGCGCGAAATACCGCGGACTATTCGCAAACGTGCCATCGCCGAACCAGTGTTTAATGCTGGATATAGTTCTTAAATTATATTCTGTCGAGAATGTTAAAACACGATTTGGATTATCAGTTCCAGTGTCAACCAACAAAAATCTCGTACCATCTTTAGTGGTCTGCAGTTCTTCGGGTACAATCATATCGGCTAATGTTTCGGGATTGGGAAGGTGACCAGCTAACTTAGCCTTCACACGATTAATGGTACGCTTGAGGCTGCGTGATTGTGGCAACGTAGCTCTCACAGGATTTGATGCACCCGCGACATATTGACTCACAATAGATGATGAAGTCGCAGTTGAAGTGGAAGCCACAACTTTCATTTGATTCAAGAGATCCGCCTCTCTAGAAACCTTAGTGGGGTTTGCTTCGTGTGTATGTTCGGATTCTTTGGAAATGGCTCCTTCTGTGAAAACTACCCTGCTTGGACAAAATAATTTATCATATTCCATACACCGCCAATAAACTTTATTGTCTCGCTCAAGCTGTTTAAAAAATGTATGCCCTTTATACAATAACTTTTGCTTCCCACGGGTACTAATAATATATTCGAAATCCATAGTTGAAATACAAAAATAAAAAATACATACGTTGAAATAGAAAAATATAAAGATCAAAAATATATATACGAAATATATATACACAGATGAAAAATATATGTATCAAAATATATATATCAAATTTAAATATACCTTAGACTCACAGTCTACAGACACAAGGAAGGCTACAGCTTCTCTACAATGCAGTAGCAAAACTTCCACAAGGGAAAGACAAATTTTGCCGGAGATACTGGTTCTACTTATATTATTTAGGCGGCCGTTTGCTAAACTACAAAATCTTGGGTACATACAAGAAACGCAACTGCCAAATCCACGTCTCTAAAACCGGGTATTGTGCGCCTGCGGACCTTTTATAAGAGTTTAGTGACCTGGATTTGACGGAACTAGTTTGTGTTGGTGAAATTAGTAGGTTGTTTTTAAAAGGGAAAAATTTCCAAATTTCTAAATTTCCATATTTTCCCAAATTTTCAAATTTTCCCAAATTTCCCCAAATTTCCAAATTTTCCCAAATTTCCAAAATTTCAAAAATTTCCAAAATTTCCAAAGTTTCCAAATTTTCCAAAATTTCCAATTTTTCTAATTTATAAAATCATTTACACTCGATTCATCACTCGTTTCTACATCTTCATTTTCTACATGATGAATTTTTTTCGCATTATTAAATTTATTATTTTTTGAATTATTATCTGCATTAGTATTATTTTTATTTTTCAAACACATTTTTTCTAAATGACCTTTTACTTTACAAAAATTACAAGTTTTATTATTATGTTTACAATTCTTTGCAAAATGACTATTAGTAAGTCCGCAACAGCAACAAATATAATCTTTACACCCATTATTATTTTTTTAAATTAATTGTCTAAAATTCGCGTTATTGTTACCGTTTCTATTATACTCGCGAATACCTGGTTTTCTCTTTGTGTCGAAATACTTGACCTCTCGTTCTCCGGTGTCATCACGTCCTCTGGCTTCCGTCAGCTGTTTACTTGAGCCCGCTGCATTCCTGATCGCTGACTCTCTCGTTGTTGCAATCTGAACTGCTTTCTCGTAGGTCAATGCTCGTTGCTGAATAATGTAATTTTTGTCTGTTCATCTTTACTCCGATTACTAATTGATCCCTCATTGCTGTATTTAGGTCCGAAAAATTGCAGTGCAATGACAATTCTTTTAGTCTTGCTATATAATCTGCAATCGATTCTCTGGGCCGTTGACGTGCACTTTGGAATGTGCACCTTTCCATTGCTTCATTTTTCTTTAGATTTAAATGATTCTTCATCAACACCACAATTTCGTCATACTTTTTTTCTTTTGGTTTTTTAGGAGAACATAGTTCTCGTATGAATTTCTAAGTTTCCATACCAACTTTCGTTAAAAGTATCGGTACATACTTTTCATCTTTTATGTCATTTGGCCGGGGAAGAAAACACGTTCGATCTATAGGCTGTTGTGCTCCTCTATATTTTCCTCAAGAGGGTGACAGTGTTCACCGAAACGTTGAAACAAAAGGAAAAATGGTGTAAATTAATTTTTACCTTTTTTCCAACACTTGCCTCGGAGAGATTGATAGACTCTTTTATAAAATATCTTTAGTTATTAATTTTCATAATTTTGGTAGTCACTTTGGAATTGAAAAGACTGCATCGCGAATTGAGCAATATTATTATTTTTCGGGTTTACGATGATATGTGCTTATGCATATTAAGAATTGCTTAGATTATTCGCGCCTTATGAAACCGACAGAGCGTAATTATTCTTCTACTGAATAAGAATGCCTCGCGGTAATTTACGCAGTGCTGCACTTTTGACAATATTTGTACGTGCAAAAGTTTATCTTAAAGTGATGACGAGCCGTTTAAGTGGATGGAGTCAGTGAAGCTACCGCTACAGCAACTGCAGATGCTGGAGAACTAGATTACGTCAGTATCTATACGAATTTATCTATAAGACCGATCGCTTAAATAGTAACGCTGATGCTCTATCTAGAAATCCTGTGCTACCTGAGGCCGTAACCCTTCCAGCATAATCCTCAGCTAAACTAAATAAGCCAAAGAAAACACTGCCGGAAGCACCGGACGATATAAATTCGGAGTGTGACGTCCAGCCAACACTATCGGACACTACAACGCCTAGTGTCACCATCGCCGAGAGCTTACTAGCTCAACGAAAACTAATCACTGTGGCTAAACAAATCACGACAAAGGAGCCGGTACACAGAAAAGCAGTACTGCCCAAGAAAAGTCTCAATCAACGATTCCAGAGCAAATTCGAGCTCGCAGCATCAACATAGCCCTCCAAGACCCTCTATGAGCCAATCATAAGACGAAGTTTAACCAATAATCCAGCCTATCAGCATCCCTAAGACAATAAGGCCAGATACTTAAAACACGTCACTTTTCTCAACCAAAGCCGTGACGTTGCTGTGCCACCTCAAGGCGAGTTAAAGAATATTATTTCTAAATTAAAATCTAGTCCACATAGTATTACGATTTAAATTGTTTTTTGAATAAATAGGAAGACTGTGCGGTGAGCGTATGGTATGCGGGTTACAGCATGCGAGAAGAGGTGGCACACCACGTCGCGCTCTCTAACATAGCCAACATGTGTACGGTAGTGATTGACTGGCGTGGCGGGGCGGTACATCCGTTTGAACTTGATGCGCGGGCTCTTGGCCTTGCCGCATGGATAGAAACGATTGGCACCTCCTGAATCGTATGTTTGCCGCTTACTGACGATCTGCGCATTGAGATACGTAAGTTAGCATAAGATTAACGTTTATGTAAAATAATTGGCGCTTGTGTATGTTTTCTGGATATAAAGAGCAACGAGCGTAGATTTAACGAGCCTAGTATTTAATTTGAAAAAAATTGTTGATGTAGCTTGCTGACCGGTTTAATATCAATTGCCGGCATGGTTTTTAGAGTAATCGTAATTTTATATCAATTAATTTTATATCAATAATTATCTTTATCTTTTCAATCTTTTCTATAACCCTATAATGCATTTACTCGGGAAGTAATGCATGTATTTTAATCATCTTTTTTTAATTCAGGGTATTTCGATCCGAGGAATTCGATTATTTATTTATAATGATATACTTCTTGCGCGCGGCGAGGCGCAGCTCGCTTGTATATCTGTATATACGCTTCCCCTCGATCACCGACGCGTCCCCCACTCTTCGCGCGCGCGGCGTTTTTGCCCATGTTTAACCGCTTTTTTAAGCTGCTTAGAGGCATGCTATCGAAAAAGTAAATAATGCGTTTTGTTGTGTGAAACGTCAACTTTACAAAACTTTTTTTAATTTTGAAATAGGACCAAAATTAGATGAACAGGAACGACTGCAAATTCGTTCATGTAAATATTCATATTGCTATAACTGCAAAAATAATTGTTGTACAGTGCCAAATTTTTTTGTATAAAGTACGTATACATACCTTCCTAAGCCCAAAATTTTAGTTCTTGATGTGAAAAAACGGCCGACTTATGATTTTTTAAAAATTCGGCATATTTTGACGCTTTCTTCTATATATCTCGGCTTCCATTCATGCTACTGAGCTTTTCAACAGCGTATTTTCTTTGAAATTTAATATTACACAAAATGCATATTATTGCTTTTTTCCTTATATTTAATAGTTTTTGACTTATGTGCGAAAAACCGACAAAAATTGCAAAAAAATCACATTTTTGCAAGTTAATTGTTAATAACAAATGCAATGCCCAGAAAAATCGGTGGGCAATATTTTTTTATCAATGTACACATTATTACTGATCAATTCGTGCACTTCTCTACCTGTTGCACAAAAATCGTCAAAAAAACCTCTACTGATTGGCCTATTATTGGATTTAAGGTAAAATGCCCACTGCTTGGACAGATTTTCTGAAAAAAAACTTTACATAGATATTATACAGTTAAAATGTAACTGATGAACAATTTTGTTGTTACTAATTTAAACTTTAGAAACTTTTAAACAAATTCAAAAAAAAAATGGCTTTGATAAAGCGTTAAATAATTTATAAAATAGTATTTTAATAGGTATCGATATTCAGTAGTACTTGGACAATAGTTGTCCATTTATGTAGTACTTGGACAGTTTGAAGCCCAAAAGTTGGACAATATGTCAATACTTGGACACATTGGAGCCCAATACTTGGACCATATTTTTTAATTTAGAATCGGAGAACTCATTTATTTTATAATTAGTTTATTATTTTATAATTAATTAAGGATAATTAATAATAAGTTAAGATACATTTAATAGTTTTTTTTTATTACAAAAATAAAACCTACATTATAATGAACATCAGAATATACTTAATACAAAATTTACAATTTTTCTTGCTTAATTTTAATTTTCGTCTCTAAAAATTTCATTTCTTCAATTACAATTGAATTTTCTAATTCGGTTAGTTGATTATTTAGTGATTGGAGCTGCTCTTTTGAGGGCTTCATGTTTTCTTTTCCCTGCTCAGATTTCATAGACATTTTTAAAGTCCGAATTTGTGACTTTATGTCTTTTTTACATTGTAATTGTTTTTTTTTACTTTCATTATAAACCTTTAGAACATTACTTTCTTTATCTCTTATTGTTTCAGCTTTCTCTCTTTCTTGTTTGTTCTGCTGAATTTGTTGTTCTTTTTGTTTTTCCTCGGCCTCCTTCTTTTCTAGTTCGACCAAAAGGTCATCAACAACAGCGACACAAGGCATACCTGTGTTCTTCTTTTTTTTTGCCGGAAAACTGAGGCACAGGGAAATGTTTTTGAAGATTAGGTGGTAATTCACTTTTGTTTCCAATTGAACAATTACTAGAATTAGATTCCTCATTGATGTTTAAGTGGCTGTGCTTATCAATTTGAACGATATTTGTAGACATATTTTCCGTTAAAATACCTTCCAATCCTAAATTATTTTTTTTAAAGCTGTCACAAGAACTTTCTTCATTATAATTACTTAACATAGATTGAGATTTTTCTTCAATTGCATTTTGAGACGAGTTGGTATCTTCAGATGTTTTTATTAAATCCAAACCTTCAACTTCATCTGAAATATTATACTCACTGCTAAGCTCTTCATGTGAGATATTACTATTATCCTGCGATACAACTCCACTGTCAATTGTACTATCAATTGTTTGGACACTATCAGATACACCTTCTACTTGGACATCCATTATTTGTTCGACTGAAGTTGTGTTCGTTGAAGAAGCAGTTACGTTGAAAAACTGTTGTACTGTAGCAATATCATCACAAGATACTGTAATGATTCTGCCTTGTATACGATTTCCTGCTTCATCGTACAGCTCCAATTCAGCCTCTGGTAACAAAACACGTGGTAGCATGCTTTCTTCGCTTGAAATAATTGCATTACTCATATCTAATGAGTTTTCATTTATTTCCTCTGTAACGGAGAAGTCATCCAAACCATTAGAAGTATTTTCATCAGCTTCTGGATGTGCAACACTTATTTCCTCGATCAAATCATCATCTGCACATGGTTCATCAGCTGGTGAAATATTGACTTCTGAAAGTTGATTATTTAATTGCTGACAGTTTCAAAAATACTGTCTACGTACTGAGGGTGCTCTTAGGTATACCATAGCTAACAGAAGCTTGCCGAATTGTCATTCCTTTCCCTAGAGCATTCAAAGCAGCTTGCAGGTTTTCAAGTGTGTAAGTTTTCTCTATTCTCTTTTTTTTATTGATCCAGATTTGACAGGTGTTGTCTTTCGTGTCTTCTTATATTTACCACTTTCTTTAGCACTCTTTTTTAATTGTCTTTCACACGGTTCCTTTTTTTTAGCCATACTTAAATAGTACTCAGTTATCTACACTCACAATTTAGAGGTTAGTTTCGACTTACATGCGATATTTTTTTTATTGTATTAAAAATTACGCTATAAAACGACTCTAATACTTACAAATAAGTAGTTTTCACGTTTTATACAAGAAAATACTTAATGAGATACGTTATTAATTAAAATATTTGTAAGAGACTACATTGCAGACCACATGTACAAGTACTGACTCAGCATTTCTATGCCTATAACCTGAACTTGGACACGACTGCCTCATGTGTCCAACTACTGCAACATTCTAAGGAGTACTTGGACACCTATTTTTTTTAAAAATATTTATTTTTGGGATAATATTGTATTGGCAATATTGCTCAATGATTAAAATACTATCTAATAATTATAAGTTTATATGCACAAGTCAATTTGATTTATTGTAGCGATAAATATGCGATTTAGAAAAAGCTAAAAATACAAGAGAAATTATGCTACTCTTATGGAGCTCAATACAAAATTTCAAACTTAAAAACTTTAAATAAAATTTTTTAAATGTTTATATAAATTATAATCGTGATATTAGAAATACTGTTCTTAATACTTATCAATTACGTTTTTCAACGAAATAAGCTTTATTTTACTGTAATATTAGATTTTGTTCTGTCCAAGTATTGGTATACATTTACAAAATGTCCAAGCATTGGGCATTTTACCTTAGGCCTGAAGAGGAACCGTAACGGCTCGAAACGTAGGCATGAATAAAGTTATCTAGTTGGCTCGAAGAGATGCATCATAATTAGTCTCCTTCAATATTTATTTAATTCATTCAATCATCGTACACTCATACATGTTATACTTAAGTGAAACTATCCTCCAAATCGAAGTCGGACAATGGAGGCGCTAGGCGTAATAATTACTATGGGGCGAGTATAGCTCGGCGGTCAATTGAATAATTATTTCGAATATCGTGTGACAGATTGTGGCGATTATTCGCCAATCGCTCATCTATCGTATGGTTCTTTTAAGTATAGACAAAGAAGATGATCAACCGTGGGCAGTCAGACACTGAGTGCATCCACAAATAGACGATCTTGTTGCTATGTAGATGGATGATGCTCCTTGAATGATCCGCCTTGTATCGAAGGTCTTTCTCTAACGGCTGTGAACGCAAATCACGCTGTAGAAATTTACAAACTATTTAGAATTATTTTATAATAGTTTACCCCAACAAGGATTATGATACGCCTGCCGCTAACGCTATTTCGGTACAAAAAACGACACTATATGTGTCGACGCGGCGCCGTCTTGCCGAATTTTCGCATATACGTACTTTTCGTTCATCGCTCGCTCTTATCGTTGTCGCTGCGTCTCATGTGACCTCAGATGGATGTATATGATCCGCGACAAAATTGTTTAATGTTGATAAAAATATTTATAAGCTAATACCATTACATAAAACATTATTTGAACAATGTAAAAAAAAATAAAATTCTATTTCTCAGTTTTCAACATTTTAATTCCACATTATTATCAACGAACAAATACTCGTTGACAATATAATGTGAATAATAATTGAAATAAATTAAAAAAAGTGCTGCAGTGGTGTGTACCGACAGAGAGTGTGTGGAACGCACACACGGCAGATGTGAATAACATATATACATGCTGAATATAGCGTTCATATGCGTGAAAGTTGCTTCACGGGATGAAGTAGTTCCGAGATCAATATCCACCATATCTACCAATACATAAATCAGTTGATTTGTGCACTGGAAATGGAAGAGTGAGGCACGGATGTAAGAAAATAATTATGAAAGAATATAGCATCGCTTCCAACGAAGACTAACCACTGTCCAGAAAGGTCAATTTTCAATGTTTAGAGTGTTATAAGAAATTGAAGCTACTGCAACGTATGGTAAATTTTGCATGTGAATGAAAGTACAAATTTATCTAAGTTTCGATAAGTTTATATTATTCGCGGACGTTCAATGGTTAGAGTATTACAACAAATTGAAGCTACTGCAACGTATGGTAAATTTTGCATGTCGATGAAAGTACAAATTTATCTAAGTTTCGATAAGTTTATATTATTATGCAGACAAAACCAAACTCTCATTAACACTCATACTGAAAAAAAAAATTCTAAGAGCTTACTCTAAAATTAAACTTTAATTTTCAAACTTCGACAACTCTAATGTGGCCGAAATTATGTGCTTTATCCTATACAGTTATTAAATTAAGTAAATTAAAGATCTTGATAACACTTATTTAGACAAAATACTAGCAGCTTCACTGCATGCTGTTAAGAGGTGTTGATAATAAAGTCATCAGATCAATAAATGATATATCTTCTTTCCCCTTGTGAATAAGTGATTGAAACACAAACACTGGAAGAATATATGATGTTTATAGATCAAGTTTGAAGACAAATAATTATGTTAGGACGCATGTCTTCGAACCTCGTAAATGAGTTAATCACCAGCACTCAAATCATGATGCTTATACCTTAAGCTAAATAATCCGAAACTCTCATGGATGAAAATATGAACGTGTAATACCATCTTCGCATTATCGTCTCCTTCGATTTCATCTATACCTTCGATTTTATAAAAATTCCCATTTTAATTTTAAGAAAAGAAAGTTATGATATCAATAAATAAATTGGCAAGTTTGTTGTTATAAAAAGTAATCGTTTTGAAATAAATAAATAACCGTTCAAATCGAGGAAGGATTATAAATATGTATGTATTCATATAAACACTCGACCAAAGCATGTGAAACGTAGATAGCCTGAACGGCAAATGGGGCGTTGCGTGCCCGGTCCCAAACATTCGCATAACATGGATCAGCCATTTCGGGATTATTCCAAGTTTCAATTGTTACCGATTGTACATGTGATAAAATCGTATTATGTTCTTATATGATATATTATCACACGATAAATGTGCTCATAATGTGTCATAATATCATGTGTTTGTCCAAATTTATCACGTAATATAATGGAATTGTCTCGCATCATAAAAAATCATAATTTTTAAACTAATTAATGTCTATTATTTCCTTTACCTGTTGTTATTTATGGAAGCAACAAGCGAATGTACAATCTACTCTAGTTAGTAATTGGGAAAATAAGTTACTATTTCCTTATTGCATTAAATCTATAGCATATATGTCAAGGACGATCATCTACAATGAAATATGAGATTTAAATATTCTGTTCATATAAAAAATCGATCCCAGATTTCTTTTAATAAAACAGGAACAAATTCTAGCATGTAGAACGCAATTTTTTTATGGAAAAACTTGCCGTCCCGTCCTATCATAGATAATCGATGAATTACAAAATATCAGTGTAATCAACTAGATGACAAAATATTTAATTATAATTAACTTATCTTCCTATTATCCTATAATCGCTACTACACAAAATATTTATGTTAAACTGTGAAAACAATGGCCTCAAATGATAGCAGAAATTCTATTTTTTAGTTAAGTATACATTTAAATTTAAAAATAATCTATAAGCAGCATAAATATTAATTTATTATTTTTAGCTTCACTAAAGAAATTGACTTTATACCATTTTTTAATACACTATAATAGTTTAAATTAATTTTTATCAACTTCCTGTTATCTTTTGAAAATAGTAACTTAATTTTGTGATAAAATACATACAAATAATGAAATTTTGACGTTAGAATTATTAGAAAATTATATTTCGATTCTTCAAATATTCATGAAAAATTGTAGGAAACACATTCTAAATGAAGTATCAGTTATTTGAGAGAGATATAATTTGATGACCGCACATCCATCATTGTCTATGATAGGACGGGACGGCAAGTTTTCCATAAAAAAATTGCGTTCTACATGCTACAATTTGTTCCTGTTTTATTAAAAGAAATCTGGGATCGATTTTTTATATGAACAGAATATTTAAATCTCATATTTCATTGTAGATGATCGTCCTTGACATATATGCTATAGATTTAATGCAATAAGGAAATAGTAACTTATTTTCCCAATTACTAACTAGAGTAGATTGTACATTCGCTTGTTGCTTCCATAAATAACAACAGGTAAAGGAAATAATAGACATTAATTAGTTTAAAAATTATGATTTTTTATGATGCGAGACAATTCCGTTATATTACGTGATAAATTTGGACAAACACATGATATTATGACACATTATGAGCACATTTATCGTGTGATAATATATCATATAAGAACATAATACGATTTTATCACATGTACAATCGGTAACAATTGAAACTTGGAATAATCCCGAAATGGCTGATCCATGTTATGCGAATGTTTGGGACCGGGCACGCAACGCCCCATTTGCCGTTCAGGCTATCTACGTTTCACATGCTTTGGTCGAGTGTTTATATGAATACATACATATTTATAATCCTTCCTCGATTTGAACGGTTATTTATTTATTTCAAAACGATTACTTTTTATAACAACAAACTTGCCAATTTATTTATTGATATCATAACTTTCTTTTCTTAAAATTAAAATGGGAATTTTTATAAAATCGAAGGTATAGATGAAATCGAAGGAGACGATAATGCGAAGATGGTATTACACGTTCATATTTTCATCCATGAGAGTTTCGGATTATTTAGCTTAAGGTATAAGCTGCGACGTAGCAATAATTATTGCTGCGTCGTGATCATTGTTGCACGGCCAGCTGACTCAGTGTTGGGGTTCGAGAGAGCCACCATGGGTGGCTTTTGATACTCATCGGCAACTTCAGACCTTCCAAGCGAGATCGATCTGGTACAGCTAGCTTCACGCAATACAAACTTGTCCAAGTGATGCTTACGCTGTTGCGTACCACGTCCCGCTTATTTCTGGTTTTCAGCGCGTTAAATTTAAATTCAAATTTAATTTATATATAACCCTGTAAATAGCACATGAAATAAAATTTTTTTTAATATGGTAAATACACTATTAATATAGATATACTTAGAGCTATCCGTGATTTGTTTACAGCGCGAGCCAATAGAATTATCTCTTTTCGTTAACATGCATACACTATAGTATATGTAGCGCACGGCCCACATAGATTTTATAATTTTTTTAGCATAATTTAAATATAATCTAAGGGCTTTAAATTATAATTTTTGACAAAATTAGTGCTCAAAATTACAGAATAAAAATAATTAAATTTACTTACCTTTCGTTGTAATTATAGTATTACGGGTTTTTTTATCTCACTTATTCTAAAAATATATTATTTTATACAAATGTATTAATTGTATTTACCATATAAAAAAAAATTTTATTTCATGTGCTGTTTACAGGGTTATATATAAATTAAATTTGAATTTAAATTTAACGTGCTGAAAATCAGAAATAAGCGGGACGTAGTACGCAACAGCGCAAGCATCACTTGGACAAGTTTGTATTGCGTGAAGCTAGCTGTACCAGATCGATCTCGCTTGGACGGTCTGAAATTGCCGATGAGTATCAAAAGCCACCCATGGTGGCTCTCTCGAACCCCAACACTGAGCTGACTTACTCTCGGCGAGTTGACAGCTCCTGGAGCGGAGCCAGCGCTCGGTGGCGCTCGCAGGAGTTGCCTCTGACTGGCCGCGTGCGGAGCGCAGGATGTGAGCTCCCGAGTCCCACCTGCGCGGCGCGTTGGCGCTCGGGAGGGGGCATGGTAGGAAGCGAGCCGGCGGCCGCGCGCACGCGGTTACATGCATGCGGCGGTGTGTAGAGGGGAGAGCGCGAGTGTGAGCGTGAGCGAGAGAGTGGGAGTCGAGTGTGTGTGAGATAGAGAGAGAGATAGTGCGCGCTTGAGAGAGAGAGTGAGAGGAATATAGTGGCGCGAAGTTGACGGCGTTTGGAGCGCTCAGAGTTGACTTTACGTTAACTCGCGGACGTCATAGAGATGTATAGAGGAATATACAGGTTGGGTTAGGAATCTTTGCTGACTCGACCTTCGAGCATATACACATAGAGGAAGCATCCTGGGTTAAAATCGCGTGAGTTTTATAGGTATCCCCTCCCTTCCGAAACTGCGCGTCACCGCACGGCGGTTAGCCGTCTGGAAGGCGTATATTTGGTGCTCACTAAATTAACGCAAGAATAAAACTGAAATTATACCAATTATTTAAAGAATTTGTATAAGTGTTCTTTAAATTTATTATTTAGGGTGTAGTAAAAAAAAGTTTTGAACTTCGGGCCCGTCCGAGAGCGTCACTTACTCACACTAAGTTGAAATTATTTTTATCATTTTAGGTCAGTAAACATTTTTAGGCGGTAATATTAAGAAAATTTTGTATTTTTTGTCGAACGCTGTATAATAATAATATATTATCAATACTGTTACACAAAATCTAATTGATATTTGAAGCTGAAAGAAAATTCTTCGAGAAAAAAAATCTTCGAGATATATTTTTTTCAAAAATTCATCAATGGATTATAAAATATATTTAAGGTTTCAGACTTATCCTGCGTCCCGAAGAATAGACAGACAAAAATTGTATAAAAATTTGAATGATAATGATAAAAATCTCATCGAGATACCGCGAGTTAAAGTTAGAATTTAAGAAAATAGATGAAGCAAAAGCAAACATGATTTCGTTTAGTTTGTACGTGTTCTGTGCCAGTAAATTTTGATAAAACTATACTGAAGAATTATTAAAGGCATATATTATTGATTTAAAAAAGTTTCATTGGGTTATCACTCGATATATTAATTAACTTACCTTAACTAAGCCTTATTATCGTTTTTTCAATTTCTAAGCGGGCGATATCTCTATACATATATATAGGCTACCGGCTATACAGGCTTCAAGTCTTATAGGTATAGGGGTGGGGAGTCACTTAGCCAATCACGTGCGCGGAAAAGAGTGAGTGAAAGAGAGTGGGGATACCGCTAAAAACGTCGCGCTTGCCATTTAACATGCTTCCTCTATGTGTATATGCTCGAAGGACTCGACATATGTAGTGCTATGGTTTACTCGAGGATGATAGAGGATTTTCAAATATCGCGCGGCTTACAGATTATCTATAGGTGGAGCCACTGGATGGATATCGACATGATTGATTGATTGATCGATATCCATAAAGGGGGCGTGAATTTGCATATTAAAGGAAATAGTAGAGGACGTTAATTGATTTTCTAACCAATGATAAAATTGGATTTGGAAAAGAGGGCGCTGGAGGAAACTCACTGATAAAGGAATAGATTGGTGGTAGTTTCGGGAAACCAATTGGGGATTTTTTCTAGGAGATAGGACCAATTGTGTAGTCTTGGAGGCCGGGCTTATGCTTCCGTGAAGAAGGAGGTCGGGTGGGAAAATGCGGCATCCTTCCTCGACCGGAGCGTTGGCCTCGGCCATTCCGTTCCTGGAGCCTTCTCAGAGTAGTAGCAGTTGGAAATCACATAGTCTTTCATCGCCATTTTTGGTGTGATCTTTGTTGGAGGAAGTTTCGAGCGCAGAGCTGTTAAGGAGTTTATTGGAGGTTTTTTGGAGAGACATCATAGAGGATTCTTTGGTGAGCATTCTTAGTACTCGATCCGGAATAAGTAAAGAGAGGAAATTGGTATCGATAAGGTAACACGGGCGCGGACGATAGAGGATCCATTCGCGCGGTTTTTCAGCGGACGCCAGTTTTCCCCTTTTATTTCCTTAGAGGCAACCGTAGAGGATTTTCGTGGTCCTTTTCAGGTTCTTCCGAGCAGCTGTGGAGTTAGTAATTTGGCCGCGAGCCCATGTTTTTATAAGTCGAGTCATTGTCAATTTTGTTTGCCGCATATAAATGTATAGAGAGTAGTCATAATATATTTGTGATTTATTATTTTAAATATTGGTGTAATAATTTGTCGACCTGATTGCCACCACACTCCCGTTTTCTACCATTGCAGGTGTCCACGAGCCGAGAAATAAGAGTCAGCCGCAAGATTTATAAATAATTGTAAATAACTGGAATCCCCGTGCGGGCGGGAAAATTCCACGTTACAAAGCATCATGATTTGAGTGCTGGTGATTAACTCATTTACGAGGTTCGAAGACATGCGTCCTAACATAATTATTTGTCTTCAAACTTGATCTATAAACATCATATATTCTTCCAGTGTTTGTGTTTCAATCACTTATTCACAAGGGGAAAGAAGATATATCATTTATTGATCTGATGACTTTATTATCAACACCTCTTAACAGCATGCAGTGAAGCTGCTAGTATTTTGTCTAAATAAGTGTTATCAAGATCTTTAATTTACTTAATTTAATAACTGTATAGGATAAAGCACATAATTTCGGCCACATTAGAGTTGTCGAAGTTTGAAAATTAAAGTTTAATTTTAGAGTAAGCTCTTAGAATTTTTTTTTTCAGTATGAGTGTTAATGAGAGTTTGGTTTTGTCTGCATAAGTGTTATCAAGAGTTCAAATTTTTGTTACATTAAGATTATCAAGATTTGTAAAATTAATTTTTAATTTTTACAGGAAGAAACAACCTTATACTTGCCAGCCTTTTACCTTGAAAATGTTTGTTTGGGGGGGGGGGAGGGGGGCAGATTTCACTACTTTTAAAAGGTATATAATATTAGAATTTTTGTTACATTAAGGTTATCAAGAGTTGTAATAACTTTAAATTTTATATGAAGAATATATATATATATATATATATACATATATATATTTATATATATATATATGTGTGTGTAAAAAAATTTGAAAATTTATAAAATTTTTGAAAATTATACAGAGAATCACCATACATATCTATATATATATATGTGTGTGTGTGTGTGTGTGTGTGTATGTAGTGATTACATATATATATACACACACATATGTATGGTGATTCTCTGCATAATTTTCAAAAAATTTTTATCTATCAAAAAATTATTGGAAATTGATCTAGAAAATGTCTTAGGTCTCATGAATTTTGTTAAATTTTTTTTATCATGAACTATAAGTTAAATTACAGAGGGTCAAAGTTCATAAACGGATTAAATTTATATTTTTTGTTTAAATTTCATTAATTTGTAGTTCCTCCAGAAAGCGCTTTTGAATATAGCATACATATAAGATTTTTTTAATTACCTAAAAATTTCAATAAAAATACGTGTAATGTTATGTGTAATAAAATGTATGTATGTTATGTACATATAAATAACTTAAATAATTATTGTATTTTGGAGAGATATACAAAATTAATCCATGAAAATGATTTTCCATTGCCGTACAAAATCTGGATTTTGATGGAGACAAACTCCATCTCTGATGTTTCAAATTTTTCATTTCGACAATAAATTTTTCTTCGAGCAAAAGCTGATTATGGGATGTGCTTCCCATCTATTTCTATGGAAAAAAGCATTTTTAAATAATAATTCATTTTATATTATCTATTTTTATATTATACCATAATTTTTGTCTGGTATACATTAAATAAGCGAGCATATATATTAGTATAGCAAGTTATCAAAGATTTAATTTGAAAATTATAATAATTTAATACAAAATATTACCAGTATTAATCGTACATTTATATGCTATGCACTTTCCATCTATTTCTACAGAAATAAATACATTTTTAAATAATTCATTAATTTTATAACAGCTAATTTTTATATTTCATAGTAAGCGCACAATTTTTTTCTGGTATACGTTAAATAGAGAAAACATATGTATTAGCATAACAGATTATCAAAGATTTTAATTAAAAAATTATGATTTCATGCAAAATATAACCAGTATGAACCGTATATTTATAAATGGATTTGATTTATAACGAGAAGCCAACTATAACATAACATAATAGGGCAATACATATATTACTTTAGAAGATTATGAAACTATATTACTTTAGAAGATTATTACTTTAGAAGATTATGAAACATTTTAACAATTTTTATATTATTTTCTATCAGAAAAAGAATATATATTTATTTTATGAGTAATGCATATGTTACTCATTTTATTTTATTTAACTAACAAATCAAAGCCCTTCAATATATTCCAAAATAGTACTTACAGTGATAAATAACGCTTGTTCATTCAAGTCTGATGCTGTTTATATACTGTTTTTTAATGCTAATTTCACCTGTAACAAAAAGAATAATGTATTTTAAAACAAAGAATCAAGTTCTGTAATGGTAAAATTAATTTCATTAATGATAATTGAAATATACTTATCTGAGAGAGTGATATCCGTTAATAGCATATTTTGATCATCATGCCATCTTTTTATCAGTGCATTTTTGCACTTGGAACTTTTTATAGTTCTGGATTAAACACTATTTTGCACACACGTACTATGACTTTTACGGGATTTGAGCGCGTTTTAAATAACATAATTATTATGATAAACTTGGAGAACCCAGATGCAGGTTATCAGCTAGCAGAAACCAGCAGTAGACTAATACTTTATAGCTTCGGTTATAGGGATCCCTATAACCCTATAATTTGGTACCAACCCACTTTCGTACTATAGTTATGTCTAGCCTGAAGTATTATTCTACTGTTGGTTTCTGCTAGTTTATAACCTCGGCGTGGATACTCTAAATTTATCATAAATTATATTATTTTAAACGCGCTAAAATCCCCTAAAACTCGTACTAAAAGTGTGCAATAGTGTTTAATATAGAACCTGCAAAAAGTTTCATGTACAATAATGCACTTATAAAAAAGATGGCATGAGGTTCAAAATATACTATCAACGGATCTCACTGTCAGATAAGTATATTTTAATTACCTTTAAATAAATTAACTTTACGATAATAGAACATGATTCTTTGTTGTAAAATAAATTATTCTTTCTCTGTTACAGGTGATCCGATCAACTTAGTGTAAAAAATAATGTATAAACTGCAGACATTATTGAATCAGCCTTATTTATCACTGTAAGTAATTGATACGCTTATGAAAGAACCTGTGAATGTTCCAGAATGTCAGAGGCCTTGGTTTCTCTAAAAGTTACTACTTTCTGTAAAAGAAAAAAATACAGCTACGGAAAAAAACTTGCATCTTCCGATAAGAATTTACAACATTATTTTCACATCTAATGAATGTATCTTGGCTTTTCTGACCTACTCTGCTTTGTTCGCTAGATCCCATAGAATATTCTCATCTACTTTTTTTACCGTCAATCTTTCCTAAAAATTTTTTAATTTGTTCTAAAGTCTAATTTCCGTACATTTATGCATTTATTAGAGAGAGATGGAAAGATAGTCCCTTCTGCTAGAGCTGAATTTCTCTGTTAAAAAATGCTTTTTAAAATTGATTATAAATAAAACTAAATAATAATGAATAATGAGTATGGATGTATCGATTATAATTAATGGTTTATTGACTTTTATATAAGTCAAATATCCTTGAAACTATTATATATTGAGTATATGGCATGCGTGGGCGCTTTTCAAAGTATAAAATCTTGTTTAGTTTATTTTAATTATTATAAATGTTAAAACTGATTACATGGGGATATTCTATAGGATTTTTATAATGTAGCGCAACAAAATTTTGATGGATTATGCTAATATTTCACTGTTTTACCTAAATTTTTTGCTGCTCTAAGCAAGTCATTTTTAATAAATGAGCTGTTATATTTATTTCTCACAGAGTAACCAAAGCCTCTGACATTCTGGAACTTTCACAGATTCTTTTATAATGAGTTAAACTATCTTTTCATATTTTTTTAGATATTGATTATCAAACTGAAAACTTGATTTTAAGGCTTAAAAAAATCTATATAAAACCCATATGTATATATTTATGTGTGTGTATGAGTGTATATATATAAACATGAATTATTACTAAACTATAAAATTCATTTTTAATTTTTAGAATTAACCATGCAAAACCAAATGGATATTAGTGAAAATGGTACATAAAAATTTTATTTTATAATGTATTTTGTTCTTAAGATTTGAAAACCAGACTAGTTTTCCTACGCCAACCCTAACAAAATGTTTTTTTAATTTAGCGCAAGTTGGTGCAGCCAATAATAACAACAACAATAACAATAACAACAACAACAACGACAATAACAATTTCAACAACAACAAGGGCAACAGAAATCAGGCTAATCATGGTACCATTTTACCAATAGAATTTTTTAGTAATATAAATATATTTGAGAATTTAAAAAAAAAATACATAAAATACTTTATATAGGTAGAAGAGGTACGAGGGCTGGTAGGAACTTCAGGAGATACAGAAGGAGGCTGAATCCCTACCAGCAAAACCTGAAGAATTTAGCTGAATTCATAAATTTTATGGCCAGGTCCAATGTAGAAGAGACACGCTCGGACCTGGCCAAGCAAAGAACACAAGAAGTGTTTCACGGAGAAGATGCTCCAGAAGGAGAGGATCCTCCACAAGGAGTGAATCCACAGAATTAATGTATAACTTTTAAAAAATATACAGTATACAATCTAAAAACTTGTGTATATTATTTATACTTACAAGATACTTGCGCTTATGACAGCTATTCTTCTTGAAGTCCAAAGAACTTGATAATTTGTAATGACCAGATGGACTGCAAATTTTGTAGAAACTTTCTTCGATACTTCAGCGATGAAAATACAACATTTTCAGTAGCTTGTCACATGGATTCCTTTCAATATACGTATACAGCCTGAGAGTTGTAACCTCTCACGAAACAACAGAAAAAATTTAATAATATTGAATAGCTATGTCAACAACCGTAGAAACTTTCGTAGACACATTCTTAACACTACACTAACTTGTCACATCACAAGAAAATTCTTTTCTATAATCTCTTATGTATTTCCTATTAGTAATGATCAAATCTTGTGGCGTAGGTAGCATAATCTTTGAATCAAAATAAGAACACGCTTACTCTGTGCCAGTTATTATTCTAAACTTAATAATGAATTATACTTTTATAAAATACTTTTCACTTCACCATCTTGTCACAGGAATTCCTTTAGTATATAACCTGACAGTTGCGTAACCTCCCAATAGAAATAGGAAAACATTGACTGTAAATTCTGTAAAAACTTTCTTCGATACTTAAACGATGAAAATACAGCACTTTCACTAGTTTGTCACATGGAAAAATAGAAACTTTTTTGCATGAAAAATCATTAAATACTTTACACTTCACTAGCTTGTCACATTACGAGAAAATTTTTTCCTTGTATCCTGATAGTTGTATGCCTTCCAATCTAATAAAACCTGAAAAATAAAAGAGAACATTTTAACAAAGAATCAGTTCACAAATCCTTTATTTGTATTGTATATTTATATAAATCAAAATAAAACTAAATACTTATCTAATTATGAACTATTAGTTTATGATTGCTTTTCGATTGTGTACAAAAGAATTTAACACTGTTTTAAAATATATATTTAGGTTAAATTTATATTACATTTAACACTGATTTATAATTATTAACAAACGCGCCCCTTGATAAAGTTGCTTGCTTATCTATCTATACCTTAGCACTGTGTTATTGTAATCGTCGTCTGCACCACATATCTGTACACAAGTATATATCTATAGCACTGACGTCACACATGATGACGTATGGCGGAAAACAATTTATCAGGGAGAACAATTTTTTTGACGAGAATTCATGAGCCGGAACTTTCACTTCAGAATAACATTTAATAGAAGCCATTTCACAAAATATGACCCTGATGTGATTTTATTACTTTCGTCTCAAGCTTTCGTTTGAGTAGTTATATGTGACAAATAATGCTGTCAAAGTGAAAAAAACCGTAAGTCAAATTTCTAACAATGCCTATGAGATGTATAATAGCTAGGGTCTGGCTAGCGCCCGACGGCGGCGTGCGTACTGAACGTATCTTCTACTTGCCATCGCGGCGCTACCGCGCCCCTTGATTCACAGACATTAATGTAGCATTGAATTTAGGCGTATATTGAAGTTGCTAATCTTTATTGGAAGCGACGACATGGTTTTACAATATTTTTTACGCATTTAAAGCCGCGTTTGTTTACGCATAACGTTATATTCAAAAGCGAGCTTTGCGAACGACGCCATGCGCATGATTAACTTTGCTCTAACATTTGCACCAATTACTCACCGATACCAAACTGATTGTTGATGCATCGTTTGGATCCGTGATAAATTCACTGTGCCCCACACCCCAACAAAAACACATAAACATCAGAAAGAAAAGCAGCAAACACCCTACAGCTTCTTAGTTATGATGTGTATCTATATATATCTGTATATATAGTTAATAGTTAATATATAGATAATATAAGTACACTCGCGAAGTATACATATATATTATACATAATATAGAGAGGCAAAGGGAGCGGACACACACACACGCGCACACACACATATACGCATACCCGCATGCTTGCACACACATACACACTCATAGGGAAAGCCCGAAACACTGTATAAGTTGCAACACGTAGTACACTGCGTTAAGGGCCTGAAAGTGGGGGCGAGAAGCTCCCCACCTACGCACACAGTATACAAGAAGCTATGATCTCGCTGTAAGTCAGCTGCGTAGAGACTATCGATAGTGGGGGACTCAAACTCCGTGCCCAAATTCTGTGACACTTTCCCCTCCTCTGCTTTCCAAATTTTCACGCAAACCCCCCATACCAACTCAAGCGCTAGAACGTCCGTAAAGATGTTATTCACATCAATAACAAATTAGAGGAGAAAAGCATTTAGTCTAGGAGCAGGAGGAGTTTCCGTTGGACTTTTGAGTCCACGAAATTTTCTTAGTGATTTCTATGCATTTTTGCCTCCTGAACACGAATATCGGAGGTTTTTGCCCAAATGTGGTTAGGAAATTTGTTTTAACAATTTAATTGTTTAAATTCCTATAAAAAGAAGACTTTCGATAAAAGTCATATTATAGCTTCACATACAAATGCAACATTTTATGTAGATCTTGTGACGACAGCCAATTTCTTCGAAAGACCAGAACAAAATGATAACACACTAATACATGGTAATAGAGTGACGGCCGGTAAGTTACCGACCGAAACTCAGCTACCGACAGTAGGTAACAGTACTCTACCACGGGTAACACGTACATACATACCGGTAGAGAAACTACGAGAGGGCGCCATAAGCCTCACCAAGCCTCGATCATAAAGAAATCTACTTTACCGACAGCAAACTGCCTTACCATCGAAGTTGTGCTTGCCACCACTTACTGATACATGGATTCCTAGTACGTAAGCAGCGTTTTGGCGCGACTAGATCATCAGAAACCACGAGTCTACCTATCAACTCCCCTTCACCACCCACATTCCTCCTCTTCAATAGTCCCTATATATATATTTATCTATATCCAAACACGTATTCTCCTGATATCTCCGCACTAGTTCCTCGTAGCATTAAGTAGATGTAATCGCATATATCCAATGTAAACTTTAGGATCAAGCTTCAGCTTCGTCTCAAGACGAATATGTATACTCTGCTAATATTATGTTCGCCTGATATAGCAATGTACCCGCTACAGGCCCTATAATCTCAACTGTAGAAATAAGTATATGTACACATGTAATCCGGCGCCGGAAATCACGGATAAGAAACCAAGGTGCAACCAAATTGTAATTAACACTTCTCAGAAGTATTTTTTCACTCAAAGCCAACAATGTATGCCCAGGCAATATCAATTCCTTTGTAAAATAACTCCATTGTAACTCGGGGAATAATACCGCAGCTATCGCCTCAGTTCAAATATTATGTGACGCATGATCCGAGACTCATCGCGAGTCGTGATCGCGCTTACATCACCCGCGGATAGTCAAAACGACGCCAACAATAACTTCCACCAAGTACAACCTACGCAGCAACAAGCCACACCTTCAACCAACCAGAAACAGACGATAAAGCCAACAGCCAATCATGAGGGACCTCCCCGCCACAACACATCAACCCCACTCCGTAATTACCAGTCGACGAGTCGGCAGGCGGGCAAACAGATCGCCAGTTCACGACGAGAGTCGAGGCGAGCAACAGCTCTTCTCTCCTGCAAATAATTTTGAACCTTGAATAAAATCTACTTTACTTAGAGCATAAATTCTTGTTGCATTTGTTCCTTTTCACGACCGGATACTCCGTACATCATTCGATATCACGATAGCATTGGATCAACTACGGGACTCTCCACCCAGGATCTGGAGAGTGGTGACAGCAGCCTTTAATATTCCAGAGGACGACGTCAGCAGATGGTTATCTTCTTTTATTTTTACACGACGTCCGAGAAGTCCACCACAGACCCGACGGGCCGCCCCTTCGGATCTGCTCTACTCCAAGCCAAAGTCCACGCAGCTTTCTTCGACAAGTTAAGTGTCTTTTTCTTGCTGTTCTTTCTCTCTTTCGCGTAGCACATTCAATTCAACAAACGTTCGCCCCAACTGTGGGACATGACAATATGCATTTTGAGGAATTGAAAAATATTGATTAGAAGCAGGAATATTGGAGAATTGGATAGATTAAAGCGCTGCATTTCAAATTTCATTTCTTTTTTTATAGGAGGGCTTTTTCTATAAAATAATTTCAAGTCGTGATATAAAGTTTTAATATTATAAAGGATTATATTTATTGAATATTTAAATCAATTTATCTAAAAGCCATTTTCAACGTGCGACGGTACGCTGCCGTAGCACGGGCACTGGAATGTGCCTGGCTAATATGTACATCGCGCTCGGTTACTCACGATCATAATAAACACACTCGTAAGCACGCGGTAGTTGCGAGTATAGCGTGCCGCCTGTGACGTCACAGGCGGTAGTAAGAAAATTCCAGGAGCAGGCTATACAACGCACACATACATACAGGGCATGCATTCTCGTGTGTTTCGAGTGTGTCTGCGTGATCGCCGCGCAGCCGCGATATTTGGCAGTATGAGTACTGCGCACGTGGTTTTTTTTTATTTCGCCGCAATTCGGCGCTTGATCGAGCAGAGCTCATTCACCGCGACTCGCGATACGGAAGAATATTATCTCCCTGACTACTGAATCGACTACAACTTCAATCCCCAGAAAGTGGTAATCATCTATGCACATGTAGTCCTACGGCTTGCACGCTACGCTACCACGTGGGTGCCGGCCCCTTTTATTTTAATTAAGTCCTAATAATTAAACGCCTTCAGTCGAGCGGGCTACACATTCCTGACTCCCGTTGCGCGATAGTGAGTGTGAAGAAAAGTGCGCGATCGAATAAATCGCGTCGTGAATAGTTTAAACAATTGCCGTAGGGCCGATGCCAGTACTAGAAGGTCTCCGTACCGTACGTACTGATGATTCCACGGGATCATACAGCATTAGAGTAAATCGCGCATCAATTTGTTGAATAAAATTAATTAATTCATTTAAAATGTAAATTCGCGTATGATCTATATATTCTGCTAACGCTCGCTGAGCCTCGAGTCACAAATATTACTCGGCCGCGGTACCTCGCGTAACAGGGACGTGCACGCGCTCGTGCGCTCTCTCTCTCTCTCTCTCTCTCTCTCTCTCTCTCTCTCTCGGGAATTAAATTCAGTTGATCGTTACAAATATCTTTAACATTTTCTGAGTAAACCCTAAACTTTGGCACAACTAGTGTGACCAAGGAGCGTCTGACGGGGCGTGGAAGCACCACTCCTAGCCATTGGCTCCCGAGGAAGGTCGGCTACACCAAGACTGACCTCGATTGGTTGCTCGCAACACGAAGCACTCCGATTAGGTCGCGCCGGGCTACGTCTAAAAAAATTATTAAAAGTGCCCTTCGCACAATCTTCGCATATTCAACTCACGCGGGTGAATTGATTATGACGGTAACGCGTATTGTGGAGCATCACGTGATACTCTCTAGCATAAAATACGTACCCAATCGTTCGCAAAAATAAGGCCGATAGGGCCGCAAATATTTAGTTTAAAATTAATAAAGCGAACACAATAATTTATGTTGCACGTAACCTAACCGCCCACTAGTAAGTAGTGTGCGAGCATGTGTTTTTCTTCCTTAGTTAAACGCAGAAACCCTGCACGTAGCTCCCGTAGCACGTAACCCTCTCCCTACTTCCGTAATATTTCCAATCATTGACTACGACTTGGGCAGCCGTGTATTGGGGAGTCGTACTAAGTTAGATTTTTCGCACTATCGATATTGCAAGGTCCATATTGCGACGTTGATAAAGATCATGTCGCGAGTGAATGCTAAAATTTTTTCTCGGATGTTCGAAGAAAGCGACCGTGATCGCAGCACGTTGAACCTTGCAAACTAAAAAATAGGGTCAAGATTTCAAATATATACATAAATAGTTCTGACACAAACAGTTCTGTAAGTGACTATCGGTAGACTACCTGCTAGTTGAGGATTCAACAAAAGCGAGCAAAACTCGTAGAAAAACAAAGAGAAAAAAGTATTTTTCTTACAATTATAGTTGGCCATAACGACTTATTTTAATATATGTCGCCATTTGAAATAGCAGGAGAGTTCGAATTTTTATGTTCATTATAAAAACGATTAAAATTGAAAAAAATTATTTATTGATAACGAATGTTGATTTTATAAGGTATCAAATAACTTTGGAATATGAAAAGGAAAATCCTGATTTAACATTTATATAGTTGTTAAATTTGAAGATTAAGTACTATGTATATTCTAACAATAGTATAAAATAATTGTTTAATGAATCTCTCGATCTCTCCGAGGCAGAAATGTGTAGGAAAAAGGTGAAAAATAAATTTACACCATTTTTTCGTTATTGAACGTTTCGGTGAACATTATCACCCTCTTCAGGAAACTGTCGACCATAGTAAATTTAACCATAATTTCAACTTTGATAAAATAAAAATAAAAGATAAAGACTGTAACCTCAATTAAAGACTTGCATCTGAAATGTTATACATTCAAATGCAAGATAATGGCCTAAATAAAATGGAAGACACGCAAAAACTCAATAACGTGTACACACAGTTAATATACCGTTTGAAAAGTAAATCGGATCGGGGACAATTTTGATGTATACATGTGCGAGCGAACAAAAATTGTGACGTCATATATAAACACAGCCGTCAAAAAGTCGCGAGACTCCTTGCTAATATAAAAGCGCCGGATACACCTATTATTATCTTCTCATTATTGAGACAATAGCCGAAAGAGCCGGTGTTCCGGCAACAACAACATTGACTGGTTCTGGCAATATTCACTCCTCCTTCCCCCGCCTAACACTGGCTGGGAAAGAATAACATCTAGTATTCGTCGTTACCTGCCTCTTGTAAGGAAAACAGTTTTGTTCATTTTGTTAATATTTAAAATTTATGTACTCATTTACAATAATAAATGAAATCGAAGTTACCTGAAGAGGGTAACAATGTTCACCGAAACGTTGAATAAGAAAAAAATGGTGTAAATTTATTTTTCACCTTTTTCCTACACACTTTTACCTCGGACACAGATTCATTAAACAATTATTGAAAAACACCGAGGGATAAAGCCAAAGGAATATACACTTATTCACATACTTATTAATAGTAGAAAATATTTAGTTTATATATGAAAATATATTTTTATTATTGGATTGACTTATTATTTTTATTAATTTTATTATTGAATTCTAAAAACCGATAATAGATATATATACTCACTATTTTTGAATGGGATATTAATTGTAGCACATATGGTGTTATTTTCCCCCAGAATTCTAACAAAATATTCACAGTTATGTTTTGAGGTTCAGTATTATAATGATTATTTTTTGAATGTTCTTCCAAGTATAACGTCCATAACTATAAATTTATTGTATAAACAAATTATTTTTTGAGATAAAAAATAAACAAGATATTAAATTGATATATATTGATCTTATTTACCTGACATAGATTAAAAACATGGAAAAGTGATGAAATATTTAGATTGGAACACTTGTATTGTTCAGGAAATGTCGAAAGTATTACTTGTATGTGATCAGCAATATGACATGAAGCTTCTTGAGGGATCGGTTGAGCAACAACAAGTAATGTTAAACCATGTGCGTGCAGTAAATTATTCCTTATAACGCCAATTGAATGGGTTAATGATCCAAGTAAAATCCAACACAATAATCTTACGTGGTTGACTGATTCTAAATATTCTCGTGTTCTAAAACAAAAATAATAACAATCTTTCTTAAAAGAATATTTATTTTAATACTAATACATATTTCTGAATTATAACAGTATAATGCAATTAATACGTTTTTGTACATAATCTTAATTTTGTGTCGATGTTCGAACATTTTGAACTAAGGATTATATAACACGCGTATGAAATCGCTTTGTCCTATCGAACAATATGTCCCTTTGTGCAATATTTATGTATTTTACCATATAAATTTGTTTCTTAAGCAATGTCTCTTTTCTTAACCTACGATCTTATACTGTAATAAGTTTAGGAACGATATCGCTTAGGGCCGACAACGTTCAGGACACTATGAGTTAAGGGGATCAAAAACGTTTAAAATGCAGTGATTTCGTATATAAAAAATCACTCTCTATTGCTACGATCGATGTAAAAATTTGGGAAATAATATTCATAAAGACGTAAAATTTACGGTATGACTACAATGTTTAAAAAATTTTGAAAAAATAAAAAAAAGTTCCGCTTTCCTCCGCTGGGCGATAAAAAGCGCTGTATTTGTATCATGCATCCAAGAAAATGCATTATAAAACTTATTTCACGAAAAGTAGGGTAAGAAAGGAATTTTGTGTACTTACCCTTTGTGAAGGAAAAACAAGAGATTTTGCTACACGAACATTTAGTTTTATTCTTTCATGTCGCTCTATAACTTAATATTTTTGAGACTATTATGTACCTTATATAAATTATTATATTCCATTCGCCTCGTTCTCGAGATTACATATGTAGTACACCTTCCGATGTCGCTAGAGGTCACTACGTTTAACGTATAGGAATGAAAAAATCGTTCCCCCACTACTACTCCTTACTCCTGTGCGTTCTCTCCTGCGGATTCTCATATTCTTTCGTAGTGCGCTAGAGGAAACACGTTTTGACATAACCTAGAAAGGGCTCGTCATGGGTAAGAGAGAGAGAGAGAGAGAGAGAGAGAGAGAGAGAGAGAGAGAGAGAGAGAGAGAATGCAGGAGATCTTGAAGCAGGTGGATTCGTTGAAGGGGACTCTTCAAGAAGCGTTAAAACCAGAGCAGGTAGTTTTGAAGGTAAAGAGAGCGAGATTAGCACCAGGAGTACCAGGATTGCCCGAAGTACAGGAACATCCCGAGGACGAAGTATCAGAGGACGAATACCGAGGAGACGAGGAGACCCCCGAGTCATCGGCGGCAGAGTCAGGTATTGATAGGGATTGTTTTATCGAATATGAAGGAATCTCAGTATGAGACAAGGGCTCAAGCATGCTTGCAATACATGCGATTAACATGAGTGACATTTACTCTTCGTGACGTAACAGCGCTTGCAAGACGCTCATGCTATGGTCACCCGCTCGCACGACGGGATTAGACAAGATTTTGAAAACAAAGGGCGCTCGCAGGACGCTCACCCGCCGCCAAGGGGATAGACGCTATATATATAGATAGACGCTAGTCCGCTCGCATGACGGCCGTGAATATGTAAACAAGGAACAAAGATCGGTACGGCAGAATGCTTGGTCTGAGCAAAGCCTTATTTTCTTGTTCTTTTTCTTGTTCTTTTTCTTTTTCGCCACGGTAGGCAATAATTCAAGTGTAGTATTTTTTCTTGATTGGTTGCGAATCTTTTCGCTGTGGTTTAGAACATTAGAAAAAGAAAGATGGTATTGAGAAGGATGATAAACTGGGTTTTTTGATTAACTACGATAAGAGTTGTTTAGTTCCAGCCACGAGATGCAAATATCTAGGCTTTATTTTAGATTCGGTTAAATATGCAATAGAATTGCCGTCAGAAAAGAGACAGAGACTTATAGGAGATATACAAACCTTTTTAAAAAAGAGAAGTTGTTCTATCAGGATATTTGCTGAATTAATAGGAAAATTAATTGCATGTTGTCCAGGGGTTCAATATGATTTTTTGTATACAAAGATTTTAGAGAGAGAGAGAGAGAGAAGTTTAGCATTGCAAATGAATAATGATTGCTATGAGAGTGAGATAACCATACCAGAATCCATAAAACCGGATCTAAATTGGTGGCTGAATAATTTACCGAATTCAATAAATTGCATTAAGACTACTTTGCAATAGAGATATTTACGGATGCATCTAATACAGGTTGGGGCGGCTCAGATGGTTCACATAATGTTTACGGTTTTTGGAACGAGAGGGAAAAGAAATATCTAAATTAGAAAGAGCTACTCGCGGTAAAACTAGCCTTAATTTCTCTGGGAGGTCACCTCTTTGATTGCCAAGTCCTATTGAAGATCGACAACACAACTGCCCTATCTTGTGTGAATAAGATGGGTGGCGCGCGTTATGCGGTTTACAACGAATTAGCTAGAGAAATTTGGCAGTGGGCAGAGAGGAGAAAAATTTTTTTATTGGCATCGTATATTTCGTCAGCAGACAACAGGCAAGCTGATTTTTATCCAGACTAAGGGATAGCGATACCGAGTGGGAGCTCAACAACAAATTTTATAATTCTGTTACGGAAGCATTTGGCTATCCAAAGATCGACCTTTTTGCATCGGATAAAAATACAAAATGCGAAAAATTTTTCTCCTGGCTACCTTCTGAGGGTGCACTGGCGGTATACGCATTTACTATAGGACAGATTTAAATTTCTACGCGTTTCCACCATTCAGTTTAGTATTGAAAACTCTTGTTAAGATAAAACGCGATAGAGTGACGGGTATAATTATTGTACTTTTTTGGCCAAGCCCAACTTGGTATCCCTTGTTATTAGAATTAATTACTAAAAACCCGATTATTTTGGAACCGAGTTACGATCTGTTGTTGTCCCCTTGTAGATCAATCATTCATCCACAAGCGAGGCACTTGCAGTTGATAGCGGGGATTGTATCAGGGAGGCTTTCTTGAAGAGAGAAGTCCCGGAGGAAGCGATTGATGTTATCTTAGCATCTTTGGCACCCAGTACCAAAAAACAGTATGAATCTGCATTAAAGTGTGGTTAAAATTCTGTCAGACCGACAGTTGTGATTTTTATAAGCCAACGAGAAATACTGTAATTAGTATTTTAACTAAGTGTTTTAATGAGAATGCATCGTATGGTACCTTAAATACATACAGATCAGCTATTTTGTTAATTTCGAATAATAAAATAGGCGAGGATTTATTGATCTCACGATTTCTCAAGGGTGTCTTTAGATCAAAACCACCAAGACCCAAGTACGATCATACTTGGGATGTATCGATTGTTTTAGCTTATTTGGAGAAATTACATCCATTAAACAACTTGGGCCTTAGGGATTTGACAGAAAAGACAATCGCCTTATTAGCGTTGACCACAGCTCATAGAGCACAGACGTTGGAGTCTATTGATTTAAAGAATATGAGTTGCTCGGAGACAGGAATTGAAATAAGAATTCCAGATTTGGTTAAGACTTCAGGGCCTAACAGGTACCAGCCTTTATTAATATACCTACCTAGATATAGTCAGAACCCTGCCTTATGCGTAGCGACAACACTTAATACTTATATAAATGTAACTACTAATTTAAGAAAAGAGACAAATAGGTTATTTTTAGCTCTTAAGAAACCACACAGATCGGTGGGAGCTCAATCAATCAGCAGATGGGTAAAGAATGTACTATCAAAGAGCGGTATAGATACGTCGATTTTTTCAGGGCATTCTACAAGACATGCTGCTACTTCAGCAGTGGCTCTTAAAGGTATTGACTTAAGTACTATTAGAAGAACAGCAGGCTGGTCTGAAAATTCTCAAACCTTTGCAAGGTTCTATAATAGATCAATTCGATCAGATAAAAACGAATTTGCGAATGCGATTATTAGTTCTAAGCAATAAAGAATTGTTTTCTAACACTGTATTTTTCTGAATTAAAATAAAGTTTTTTGTATTACTTTATACTGTTATACATTTAAAAATTGCTGTAATCTTTGAACAACTACATATGTAATCTCGAGAACGAGGCGAATGAAATATAATTGAACGATCAAACGAACTTACCTGTAAGTGAAGTGCGATCGCAATTATATGAAGAAGCCTCGTTCGAAGAGATTACAAAAATAATTCTAAAAATAATTCGAACATTATTTCATAAATTCATTATCCCACCCAGTTAAGTTGTAGCAATTTTTAAAGAATATCACTTTGAAAATATGAGAATCCGCGGGAGAGAACGCACAGGAGTAAGGAGTAGTATTGGGGGAACGATTTTTTCGTTCCTATACGCTAAACGTAGTGACCTCTAGCGACATCGGAAGGCGTACTACATATGTAATCTCTTCGAACGAAGCTTCTTCATATAATTGCGATCGAACTTCACTTACAGGTAAGTTCGTTTGATTGTTCAATTTTACGGGTAAACTCTGTTTTTATGCCTGCTTTTCGTCAAATTTCTGTAAATTCTCGAGCAAATTTTGCACCGCGCGCATAGCTCCGCAATACTCAATTTAGCTTTCGTTATAGCAATAAATACGGCCGAGAAATATGATATAGTGCGATTATATATATCTCGAACGAGCAGCCAACGAAAACATATTTCACAGTCGAACGCAAAATTCATCGAAAGCGCGCCGAAACACATTAGCGTGTTTGTTTACATCGAGCGCCGAGTCGAGAGCTCGAGACACGCGCCGCTCTCACGCACAGCAGTGTATAGCGTACGAAACGAATAGCCCTCGAGTACCGTTACTCGGAGACCTATTCGCACGATTTTCGTTCGACGCGTTTCAGGTAGCCCGTCTATAGGCAAGCGAAGGCCGATCGGCCGTGCGGTAGAGACACTGCCGCTGCGCACTATACTTATTTTTACGTCGCGCGCGCCGAGCCACAGCTCGACTGTATAGTGTCGCCCGCCCGAGCAGGTATAGGGATCTTCGCCTGTAATTTAAGAGAGATAGTAAGCACAACAAACGCACGCCAATACTATGGCTGTGCGAGTCTCACAGCTTTACTTTCGTACGCATTTTTTCAGTATTTACTGACTGACTCTCTCAAAATATTATAGCCGTATATTTAATTGCGTATTATAGTATATAAGATTATGCGAAACATTATTTAATGATTCGACAATATTAAACAATTTGTATTATTTATGCTATTTGTAAAATTTTTTTTTTGTAATTCGAAATTTTATTATTGTGCACTTACTACGAGTACATTATTCGATATTTTTTCATGCGTATTAATTCGAATCACAAATAACATTTTGTTTCTCTTTTTGTCCTGGTGTAAATTACGTTGTTTTGACTGTTAAAATTAGATAGATTTTTTTTGTAAGCTTCAGCAATTTTCTAATATCGAATCGTACGTACTGTACAAAATAATTTTGTTCTGGCCCGAGTATTTATGAACTTGTTGACTTAGATGGTAAAGTACTGGGTCCAACAGATGTGGGAGACCTTAAGGTCTTCCAAGAGAGAACGGCCGTCAACTCATCTGCAGATGAAGAAGACGCTCGAACCACGTCTGTGGAAGAAGAAGACGATGCCAAAGAAGATCCTCGATCGGAAGACTAAGAAGACGCGCCGATGAAAAATAGTAACCCGCGTGTTAGCGATAGTCTGTTGGCAGACATAGTACCGACGCGAACCGCGAGCATAGGCGAGAGCCAGGCCAAGCGAGGTCGACCGAAAGGCTCGAAAAACAAAACTCGTGCGGAACCCATAACCTTCTCCCTGCGAAGAATGCGAGCGCAAAAGGCGGCAGCGTAGGGAATCGGCAGATAGGCATGTGTTCTTTCCATCTACTTTCTTTTGCATTTATGTTTCTCATTCTTCCCGTACTAACCCCCATTGTGTTGTCTTACCTTTTCCTACAGACGAATTTATTAGATCATAAGGCGATCGTGAGCTGGGACTCTTTCCCGAGTGACGTCCGACGCCATCTGACGCCGAACCAGCAAGGGACGCACCAATTTCGGCACGGCAAGACCCTCCAGCCGACTCGACGGTCGACCGTTCCATCGAACCGGACGACAGCAATCGAGCGGCCGAAACGGGCGGCAACTCCACCGACCAGATTCGTCCGACATTGGACCCTGTCGTCCACCGAGATCGAGAGCCGGAAGAAGAAACTCTTGGACGAACTTCAGGTGATTGAAGACGCCCAGTTCGCCGAGAAACTGGCTGTGCGAACGGCCGCCAGAAAGAAGGCAGTGAGGTGCGCGACCAGCTGATGAAGGCACTCCAGGAGGTCATCGACATCGGCAACGAGATGCGTCAGGAATTTGGCCACCGCCCGGATGTCCCACACGACGTAATGGCGGAGGAGCTGATGACACATCTCCGGAGAACCAAAAAGACCTCCCAGACGAGTACGGCCGACCTATCGGACGAAAACAAATGGCCGAAACCGTCCACCGGAACGCTCCGACGACCGACCCCGAAATCGGACGAAGTATTGAACGCGGAGTTCAAAGAAGCCGCGGAAGCGAAGCGGCTGGCCAAGCTTCGACACGCCAAGACGACCGGCCAATACTTTACCGAGCCAGGGCTACGATGCCCGATCTGTGGCGAAAGGGGAATAAGGAGAATGGAGGAGTGTACGAACTTCAGCATCCACGGTACAGACCTAACCAACTGCGACCGTGGACGAAAGCAATAACAGCCGAACTGGGCTTTCGGCCGACGAAACGCCTCCTCTCCATTATTCTGCTGTCATTTGTGTGATCTTCCCCCTCTTTACACCTAGGCATACAAAGTTGTACCAATATTTAGTAATTTCATGGCAATGTTGCTCAAATATTGCAATTTCGGAGTTCAAGGCAACTTGTCTTGAAAAGCAACGAAAAAGCGGACATAGCGGTGTGTGGCAATATTGCTTCAAGGTTATAACAGTATTGCTGTGGGCAATTGCAATATTCCCTAACCTTTGATCCTTAGAAAGCAACTTTGAGGCAATGTTCCAAAAATATTGGATGTTATAGGGGGTAGTAATTGCATTGAATAAAAGGAAAATTAATGCCATAAAAGAAAATACTTATTCTTCCTCTGCACATTCATTCGATAAATAATAACGGTCATCGTCGCACATTCGCCTGGAGTATGATTGCATGAAGCATGAAGGGCAACTGTATTTTTGTTTTCTTATCTTCTTGTAACGGATAAATTATGCATATTATTGCTTTGTTTGGCACCCGAACTAGGAGAGACGATGCATATACGAGTATACTAATCAATGTAAATACACTGCGCGGTGAGCTCGAGAAGGTTCGCTACCTTTACCGTAGAGAGTGAGAACTGTATAGCTGTATAAGAGAAAAATGCGCGCTTCCTATACGTTTCACTATATAGAAAAGAGACCGATTCTGACTTTTCGAGTCTTTAACACATATACTGTGCGGGTCCTTGCGTGCTGACATCTCGGTTGTAGCTGTGCGCATTGGAAAGACGATGCAGCAAAGCCGTTGTGTGCTTTATAACACAGCAATAGGGAGACTGGTAGAGAAATATAAGCGCGCTTCAACTCATGTTAAGCCATGACTCGTTTCACATTCGTTCAGTCTAGCCGTATCGCCGCTAGTCTGTAAGTATATTTTATACGTTTGTATTGCAATTAAAATTTTCATAGTTTTTTTTCTATTTTCTTAGCAAAATGGAATAATTCCGGATTCTCAGGGTTTCAAGGGTGTCAGCGACGAATTCGTTTTCAAGGAATTGGCGTATATAGACCCTTATGAAAATAACGTGCAGAGCAATATGCAGATATCTCTGCATAATCCTGTGAAGAGCAATATGCAGAGAAACAAACAGATTTCTCTGCAGGAAACTACGCAAAAGAATGTGCAGAATTATGTGCAGCATTATGTGCAGAATTATGTTCAGGAAATTTGGACCTTTAAAAAAAAAATCTCCCCTATATATTCTGCATAGATCTCTGCAAAGGTTTTAGTACAGAAATTCATCCCTTTAAAAAAATCTTTCGGCCGTTTTACACAGTTCTCTGCAGAGTTCTCTACAGAGTTCTCTGCAGAGTTTTTGCATAAAAATGTATCTCTAAAAAAACATTTTGGCCGTTTCACAGTTTTCTGCAAATTTCTTTGCACAGAAACCTGTACACCTCTACACCTTACCTGTTCTCTGAATTTTGTGTATAGAAATTTGTATCTATTCAAACTTTTATTATTCACTCTGCAAAGTTATCTGCAGAATTCTTAGCAGGATTCTTTGCAGAAATCTGCCTTTTGCAAAATGTGTTTCTAAAAATTATTTATAACTGCAGAGCTCTCTGTACAGTTCTTTGTAGTTCGTAATTCGTTGAAACATAATTTCTTTGTAATTTTACAATTGTATTTTTTATTTATAATTATATTTTAAGGTATCGCGTGGGGACAGGAGTATTATTGAAATTATCAGATGTTATTTAGGCCCAGTAAACGTAATTAATAATTGGTTAATTAACTAATCAATTAATTAATTTCTTTGTAATTGTCTAAAAAATTAGTTTTCCATGTACATGGTTTACATGGAAATAATTTAAATTTAATGGAAGCCAACATCAGAGGGATACAAAATTAGGCAAGATGACGTGAGAGGAGATATGCCAAATTTAGAGAGGACTAATTTTTGGACTTGACGTTTTAATGATTTATTAACAACATATACATATTTATCATCTTTCATATGCATATTTATACAATAGTTATCGTATACATCGTTTTTAGTCCGTTTCAAAAATATTTACAATTGGTAAAATACACAGTTTATCTGCTTTATAAGGAATAACGACGCATTTCTTTTGTAATTTTTCTATTTGTCAGCATATTATTGACGATGATTCCTGAGCAATAAAAGAATACATGTGAGTTGAAAAATTATTATTTGGCAAAGAATATCTTCTAGTATGAGGTACTTTTTTGCCATGACAATATATTTAATTTCTTTTGAAGTTGTACACGTAATTTTCAATAGATGAGAAATATTTATTAATTGTCTTTCATTTGTAAAAAAATAGAAAGGAAAAATGGAAATTAATATTTTCAATACTGGTTACGCTACGCATGAAATGATAAATTCTACCTTTTCAAGCATTAATTTTATATCAAAATAGTGCAAAAGTTTCAGAAAATAGAGCGCAAATTTAATAAAAGCGTTTTTGAGAAGCTGCTTCGAGTTTTCTAATTTTTTTCGGCGTTTTGCTGCATTCATAGTTTTTAGGTTCAAAGGAAAGATTTAAGGTTGTAGAACAGATTTTAAAACACTGTGGGAAATCCTTGTGAGGATATACATAAGTCTACCATATACCATGTATATTAATTTAACAACATTCGGTCATGACTTTTGCATGGATGTATCGTAAGAGGGGATTCGTGAAAAAAACGAACTAGGGGAGAATCTGAATCCAGTATTGTATATTATTTGCAGTTTTTGCATGCATATACCCTTATAAAAATAATGTGTAGATATTTATGCAGAGATCTCTACAGGGCTCTACAGAGCAATCTGCAGGGTTCTCTGTAGTTACTGCAAAAGCATTGACATTGTTCCTCTGTAGAGAACCCTGCAGATTGCTCTGCAGAGCTGTGCAGAAATCTCTGCATAAATATCTGCACATTATTTTCATAAGGGTACGCGTCTATTTGTAAAACAAGATATGTTAATAATCATAATAAAAAAGTCTTACTGACTCATTGTCATCTGCTGTTTCATCAACATAATATTCGTCACTTGTTACGTCGTGTTCCGATTCAAAAATATTTTCATTGTATATAAAATGGTCAGGTCAGGTCAGGTCATCTTCCGTTGCTGATAAATTAAAATCATTATCATTGTCTGTTATTTCTAATTCATTGTCACTTTCATCAATTTCATCAAATGAATCATAATTGCTAGATACGTTGTCAACATTATCAAAGAAAAGAGCTTCACCGGACAAATCATGATTTACAAAGGCGTCAGAATTATGAGAGGATTCAGAATCAAGGGGCGCGGTAGCGCCTCGATGGCAAGTATAAGGTACGTCAGTACGTACGCCGCCGTCGGGCGCTAGCCAGACCCTATATACGTCTCATAGGCACTGTTGGAGATGTAACATTCGGTTTTCTTCGTATTAAGAGCTTTGTTTCTCACTTATGAGCACTCAAATGAAAGCTTGGAATAAAACTAGCAAAATTACTTCAGGGTCATATCTTGTGAAAAGGCTTCTATCAAAAGATATTGTGAAGTGAAAGTTCGGGATCACGAATTCCTCAACGCGAAAATTCTTCTCCCGGAGAAAATGTTCTCCGCGGAAATACGTCATCGTGTGACGTCAGCCCTACGTTTATATTACTATATTGTATTGCTTGCATGTATACAGTTCATGTGTGTACAAGAGCAGACGATGGTGTATTTACAAAATTTTACACATGCAGTGTAATTATAAATAACCTAATTTGGCTGTAACTGTGTTTTATAATTATGTTTCATACTCATGATAATAGGCTAGATTAGATAAGTATTTAGTTTTTTATAATAATAAAATATACATACAATACATGAAAGAATGAAAGAACTGATTCTTTGTTAAAAAATACCCTTCTATTTTTCAGGTTTTTCAGATTATAAAGGAAATAACTTTTTTGTGATTTTGTGATGACAAGTTAGGAGGTTACGCAACTGTCATGTTATAAGGGAAGGAATGCCTGTGAGAAGCTAGTGATGTGAAAAATGTTTTTTCAAGATTTATAATTATTATATAAGTTCAGAAGACAAGTGGTTTCCAAGTTTTTTTCAATTTTAAGAGTGCGAATAAACTAAGTTTCCAGATGTATCGAGACTTTTTTCAAGGGAAAAATGTTTTGTTTTATAAGGTAACGAGAACTTATGAAGGCATACATCTATCATGTTATAGAAGAAAAGAATTTTCTTGGGACGTGAAAAGCTAGTGAAAGTGTTGTGTTTTTTAAGTATCAAGAAAGTTTTTTGAGTGGTTATGCAACTGTTACAAAATTTTTTACTTTTCCTTTCGTCTCCTGGGAGGTAGACTCTCCGGTTGTGTCTCGAAAGGGATCCTTATGACCAGCTAGTGAAAGTGTTTTATTTTCATCGTTCAAGAATCCAAGAAAGTTTGTACAGAATTCTCAGTTTATAAGTGCTCATGACAAGCTAGTGAAAGTATTTTATTATCATTGTTCCAGAATTGAAGAAAATTTTTACAGATTCTTCAAGTGATGTGAAAAATGTTTTGTCAAGATTTATAATTATTATAAAAGTTCAGAAGACAAGTGGTTTCCAAGTTTTTCTCAATTTTAAGAGTGCGAGTAAACTAAGTTTCCAGATGTATCGAGACTTTTTCCAAGGGAAAAATGTTTTGTTTTATAAGGTAACGAGAACTTATGAAGGCATACATCTATCATGTTATAGAAGAAAAGAATTTTCTTGGGACGTGAAAAGCTAGTGAAAGTGTTGTGTTTTTTAAGTATCAAGAAAGTTTTTTGGGTGATTATGCAACTGTTACAAAATTTTTTACTTTTCCTTTCGTCTCCTGGGAGATAGACTCTCCGGTTGTGTCTCGAAAGGGATCCTTATGACCAGCTTGTGAAAGTGTTTTATTTTCATCTTTCAAGAATCCAAGAAAGTTTGTACAGAATTCTCAGTTTATAATTGCTCATGACAAGCTAGTGAAAGTATTTTATTATCATTGTTCCAGAATTGAAGAAAATTTTTACAGATTCTTCAAGTGATGTGAAAAATGTTTTGTCAAGATTTATAATTATTATAAAAGTTCAGAAGACAAGTGGTTTCCAAGTTTTTCTCAATTTTAAGAGTGCGAGTAAACTAAGTTTCCAGATGTATCGAGACTTTTTCCAAGGGAAAAATGTTTTGTTTTATAAGGTAACGAGAACTTATGAAGGCATACATCTATCATGTTATAGAAGAAAAGAATTTTCTTGGGACGTGAAAAGCTAGTGAAAGTGTTGTGTTTTTTAAGTATCAAGAAAGTTTTTTGGGTGGTTATGCAACTGTTACAAAATTTTTTACTTTTCCTTTCGTCTCCTGGGAGGCAGACTCTCCGGTTGTGTCTCGAAAGGGATCCTTATGACCAGCTAGTGAAAGTGTTGTGTTTTCATCATTTAAGTATCAAGAAAGTTTGTGCAGAATTCTCAGTTTATAAGTGCTCATGACAAGCTAGTGAAACTATTATATTAACATTGTTCCAGAATTGAAGAAAATTTTTACAGATTCTTCAGATTATATGAGGAAATAAGTATTTTGTGATGTGACAAGCTGGTTAAGTGCGTTTACTATATTCCTCGATTGCTGATCTTCTTGTGAATAATTGTTAACTTTTCCTTTCGTCTCCTGGGAGGTAGACTCTCCGGCTGTGTCTCGAAAGGGATCCTTATGACCAGCTAGTGAAAGTGTTTTATTTTCATCGTTCAAGAATCGAAGAAAATTTTTACAGAATCTTCAGATTATATAAGAAAATAGCTATTTTGCGTTGTGACAAACTAATGAAGTGTTAAGAATATTTATCTTTCATGCTAGAAGTTTGTGCAGTTGTTGAAATGGATATGAATAATTATTAAATTTCCTTTCGTCTCCTGGGAGGTAAACTCTCAGGCTATGTATCGAAAGGAATCCTTATGACCAGCTAGTGAAAGTGTTTTATTTTTATTGTTCAGGAATGGAAGAAAATTTTTATAGAATTTTCAGATTATATAAGGAAATTACTATTATGTGATGTGATAAGCTAGTGAAGTTTTAAGAATATTTATCTTTCATGCTGGAAATTTGTGCAGTGGTTGAAATGGATATGAATAATTATTAACTTTTCCTATCGTCTCCTGGGAGGTAGACTCTCAGGCTATGAATCGAAAGGGATCCTTATGACCAGCTAGTGAGTGTTCTATTTTCATCGTTCAAGAATCGAAGAGAAAGATTTATAGAATTTTCAGATTAATAAGGAAATAATTTTCTTGTAATGTGACAAGCTAGTGAAGTGTTACGAATATTCATCTTGCTTTATAAAACAGCAATTTTACACAATAATCAGCATGGATGGATATAATAATTTGGATATTAAATCTAGAATACCTGCACAGCTTAAGTGTTGAGTAAATTAATTTTTTTCTTATAAATAAATAAGAATAATTTTTCAATTTTTTTTCTTCATTTTATTTTTTATTTTCTAATTTTGTGGAGGAACAATGTCTCCTTGAGGAGCATTGTCTCCTTGTACAGCATTATCTGCTGGCACATCTTGTATGGCATCATCGTCCTCTCCCTCATATCTATTGTATTGGCGTCGAGGCCTTTGACGTCTGACCTGGTCAGAACGTGTTTGCTCCACGTTCGACATGGCCATGAAGCTCATAAAATCCGCCAAATTTTTGAGGTTTTGCTGATAGGGGTTCAGCCTCCTTCTTCTAAAGTTTCTTGAACTCCTACCAGCCCTCGTGCCTCTTCTGCCTAAAGGATTCAATTATTATTTTTTTTTTTTGCTTAAATATATTAAGTATTTTAAATACCAAATAATAAATTGGTCCTGTACCTTGATTGCCATAGTTGTTGTTGTTGCCATTGTTGTTGTTGCCATTGTTGTTGGCTGCACCAGCTCCTGCTAAATTACAAAAATATGTAATTATTAATTTAGTTTTACTGGGTGGCGTATAAAGGCCTATAGAGGGATATGGATCCAAGTCTCCTTTGACTAGCTGGTTTCCAAATCTCAATTATGTGATACATAATAATTTTTATATTTACCATTTACATCAATTTGCATCTGGTTCGGCATTATTATTTTCTGAAAATGAAAAATGAGTTTGAAAGTTTAGTAACAATTTATAACATATATTATGTGTGGATGATTCTCTGACAAATTCTAGCTTTCCAGAAAACGTACAAATACATTTGTTCTGTAGAAAGATATGTTTATTTATGTTTATAAATTAATTTATAACAAGTATTTTGAGACTAAGTTTAAATTGTAAAATAATAACTACCAGACTATGATAGTTTGGATGAATTTTTTACAATAAATAAAAATATGGATTAATTATGTATAAGAAAAGACAAAAGGGCTTATTCTAACAGACATGAATGCATTTTTAAATATTCAATGTATTTTATAACAGCTAAGTTTTATATTATATACTATAGCCTTTTTATTTCATAGTAAGCGCACAATTTGTATTTGGTTTACACTATATAATAGGCGAACAGATGTATTTGGATAGCAGATTAACGATGATTTTAATTTAAAAAAACATGATCTAATCTAAAAAAATTACCAGTATTGATTGTACATTCATGTTAATAGATTTGGCTTACAACGAGAAGTCAACTCTCTGTACTATACACAAGATAATTAGGGAACACATATTACAATAACAGATTATGAAAGATTTTAATTAAAAATCATATGATCTAAAACAAAGTATTACTAGTAATAATAGTAAGCCTGCATTATATTTATAGATTTGTCTAACGAGAGCCAACTCTCTATACTATAAATTTTAGCTGTATTTGGGCACTTCCTACACGCATCATCTAATATTATATTTAATTAATTTAATATTTCTTAACATTTTTACTTATCTATCAGGAAGAGAATATATATAATTATTTTATGAGTAATGCATATATTACTCATTTCATTTTATTTAACAAGCGCATCAAACTCCTTATTCAAAAATATTACTTACAGTAATAAATAAGACTGATTCATTAAAGTCTGCTGTTTATAAATTTCTTTTTACGCCAAGTTCATTGGATCACCTGTAACAGAGAAAGAATAATTTATTTTTAAACAAAGAATCATGTTCTATTATCATAAAGTTAATTTATTTGAAGGTAACTAAAAGATACTTATCTGACAGAGAGAGATCCGTTGATAGTATTTTCATCATAATATGTCATCTTTTCTGTAAATGCATTTTTTTACTTGAAACTTATTGCAGGTTCTAGATTAAACATTAGAGGTTTTTAACGCGATTTAAATAATATAATTTGTCATAAACTCGGAGATCCACGTGGAGGTTATAAACTAGCAGAAACCAACAGTAGATTAGTACTTCAGGTTAAACATAATTATAGTACAAAAGTGAGTTGGCACTAAATTATGGGGATATAGAGATCCCTATAACGAAGCTATGATGCACAGAACAGTAACTGCAATGAGTATCTGGTTAACTCTATGAAGTGTTAGTCTATGGTTGGTTTCTGCTGGTTCACCTCCGCGAGAATCTTCAAGTTTATCATAAATTATATTATTTAAATCGCGTTAAAAACCCCTAAAACTCGTACTACGCGTGTACATCATGGTACATCTATTGAAATAGGACATTATACAAATATCGTTCGCCAAAGTAACCAATGGTTTGAAATAAATGATCAGCTTGTTAAACAAAGAACATGGCCTCGTGGCGCGAAAGATGCCTATTTATTTTTTTTAGAAGAAATGACTGAAATTATTAAATTAATTAATATCTTTATCCCGTGTCCATTTACAACGATATGTGTTTGTGTAAATTTATTTTTCCTTGAATGATCTTTATTTTTTCATACTATCTGTATCATGTAAATAATTATGTTAAATAGAGTGAAGTTTAGTGTCAAATTTGTGGATTAGGCCTACAGGGGATACCACAACTTTATTGACATTATCTTTTATAATTTTTCACAATGTTGAAATTCGATTGTAATTTTCTTAAAGTTTACTGAATTATGTGCTTTGCATTAAAAATGGTAATACTTCTATCATAAAGAATCATACGGATTTTAAAAGTAACTTACATAAACTTCTTTTTTTTTATTCATAATATTATAATAAAGATTAAATTGTGAAGGATATGATGTAAACTTGTATAAATATTAAAATGCTACATCACTCATGTTCTGTTGACAATAATATCCACAAGGTACAAAAGAAGTCTCTACGTCTAAAATTATTGTTCATTAATTAGCTGATAATTGCTTTGTTGAAAATACTTTCAAAAAGCAATTATCAAATAATTTATGAACAATAATTTTATACGTACAGACTTCTTTTGATTTATATTTACAAGACAAATATTATGGAACTTCACATAAAAGTTAGTGCCAATAAAGGAAAAAAAAAACGCGCCATTCTATTTACCCTCGACGGTGGTGTGGGAAAGATAGATATTTCTTTTTTGAATGATAATGATCCAAAAATAACTATTTGCAGTACAGATGGTGTCGAAAAAATAATTATTATCGCAATAATACATAAGCATATGTACATTAATTTTTTAAATTTATAACTTCTTCAGTTGATGTTAATCGTTCATTATAATTTAGGTATTATATACCATTTAAAAGTAGTGAAATCTTCCCACCCCCCCCCCCCCCCAAATAAACCTTTAAAGGTAAAAGGCTGGCAAGTATAAGGTCGTTTTTTCTATAAGATTTATCCATCTCCTTTTCTCCTTCCTCCTTCCTCCTTCTCCTTTCTCCTTCCTCCTTCCTCCTTCCTCCTTCAACCTGTTCTCCTTCCACACCTTTTCTCCTTCACAACCTTTACACTTTCTCCTTCTTCCTTCCTCCTTCCTTCCTCCTTCTCCTTTTCTCCTTCTTCCTTCCTCCTTCACTTTTTCTCCTTCCACATCTTTACACTTTCTCCTTCTTCCTTCTTCCTTCCTCCTTCCTCCTTCCTCCTTCCTCCTTCTCCTTTTCTCCTTCCACATCTTTACACTTTCTCCTTCCTCCTTCTCCTTTTCTCCTTCCACATCTGTACAATTTCTCCTTCCTCCTTCCTCCTTCTCCTTTTTTGCTTTCTCAAATTCCTACCAGCTCTTACTCCTCGTCTAACTATTAACTTATTTTTTCTTTTTTTAATCATTACATATCATTTTATTTAATTTTAATGCACACTTTAAAGAAATAGGTAAATTACTGAAGGACGATAAGAAACGTGTTAATAATGCAGTGATTAAAAAGATATTTATGATCATTTAACAAATAATTATGTTAGGAAAAATTCTTCTTCAATTTTGAAAAGGTCTTCTTTTACCTCGTAAATGAGTGAATCACATTAAGATGAATAATCCGAAACTCTCATCTAGGATAATATGTACGCGTAAGCATCTTCGCGTTAAGGGTCTGTTGGACATACTGTTATTTCTTTAGCATCATTTCTTGTATACCTTCGTTTTACAAAATTCCAATTTTAATTTTAACACAAGAAAGTTATGATATCATTAAATAAATTGGCAAGTTTTTTTTATAAAAAACAACTGCTTTGAAATAAATAAATAACTCGTTTAAATATAAATTTTCGAACTCTCGATTTCGAACCCTTATTGGTGAAAATTCAAATCTATCTATCTATGAAAATATGAACGCGTAAACATCTTCACGTTAAGGGCCTGTTAGATAGACTACCATTTCTTTAGTGTTACTTCTCCTATACCTTCGATTTAATAAAAATTTCAATTTTAATTTCAACAAAAGAAAGTTATGATATCAATAAATAAATTGGCAAGTTCTTTTATAAAAAGCAATGAATTTGAAATAAGTAAATAAGCATTTAAAAGGGGGAGGATTATAAATATACATGTATTTAAATAAACACATGAAATTGTAGTTGTGAG